>WBNP01004818.1:443832-559219 GCA_013401095.1 Passerina amoena
ATTTCATTAAGCCTAATATAAAAAGAGCCTGCCAAATTAATCTCCTCTTGGATGCCAAAATTGAATGTTTTAGGAATAATATTTTTAAATACAGATGATTATACTTAAAACAATTAAAGCAATCTCACGGTTCATTCATTTTAAAGACCTTTAAATCATTCCAGTCTTGAATCTAATTTTAAACTTGCAAGCATTACTGAAGTGACTTGAAGTGTTTAATGCAATACATATGGGATGGTAATGTTGATAACTTCCCCTGGGCTAGGCTGAAAACAAATGGGATTTTGCAAGTTGTGCCTGGAAGAACAGTTCTTTCCCTAATAATTGAAAATCAGACAAGTTTCAGAGCTTCTTAACCAAATCTGCCTTACTCTGCTACCACATTTTCCTTTCAGGAGTCATTTAATGCACACTGACATTCACCCAATGATTCTGAGAACTTCAAAGGGAATGCCATAAGCTAAGGAAGAACCAACCTTTAAGAGGCTGCCTGTGCACATCCACATCCCCAAAACATTACAAAAAACTTTTAAAAAACATCCCACAGCAATAATACCGTATTTTTTTCAAGTTTGCTGTTAATTTTCAATGACTAATTCATCTTTAATCCCTGTAATTAGAACGAAGGAGTATTTGATAACAAGAAATTCTTCATTGCTAAGCTGAAGACTGACAACCACCCAAATAAAGTTTGTGTTCATGTTTCAGGCTTGAGAGTTCCTGTTCGGTGACCATAATGTGCACATTTTGCACGGGTACCACATTTCTACCTTCCTGTCCCTACTTAGAAGTACCTGTGGTCCCAGCTGTAAATGCAATAATAGAAAATAACTTTCTTTTAAATAACCCTTTATGTTCATTCCATGCAATAAATTCCTCGAGCAGCTTCTCACTCTTGCTATGGTTACAGGGCTGCTTGCCAAATTATGCCTTGCTGCAAGGGGAAAAAAGGCAGGAAAGAGCTTGAACTAGGCAAGAAGAGAACTTACACAGGTCCTGTTCTCAGTGACAGCAGCTCACTAGGCATAAAATGGGCATGGGGAGAGGTAACAGCCTGCCTGACACTTCCATCTGTCCCATCCTCTTTGTTCCTCTCTGAGCTGGTGGAAGGGACAGTCTTATTTCGAGCCTCATGTTCTGTTTTGCTTTTGCAGCTGAACTGAACTGAGTAACTGCAAAGATGGCAGGTGATGCAGGGAAATTGCACCCACATCCCATTTCCACAGAGCCAGAGTCCAGAATTCCTGTCTTCTGTAGCTCTTTACAAAATAGAGCAGCTCACAATGCTCTCTCTCTCTGTCTGCCCCTGCGCTGGAGTGACACTGCACCTTCCCTTTGTGCAAAGCCCAGGGTTTTAGCCTGACAAGTTGTAAGAAATGGAGAGAACTGGGTCCTCAAAAGAGCTTTAGACAAAACCTTCTTATAGCGTTGATTTCCCTTTCTTAAAGTCTTTTTATGCTTCTGCCATACAATGTTTAGGCCTAATTTTAGTTTTGAAACAGCACTATTTTATACAACTCAATTAACAAAATGTGTTTTTCTCCCTTAACCCCCAAATCATTACAGCATACATAGAATCTGAACGTTTACCTGTAATTATGAAAATTACCAATTGCCCAGCATTGTAAAATGCATTGCTTCTGATCCTGACCTAATGTGCAACCTAGACTGATCTTCAGTCTTGTCATGCTTCATGTGGGTGTGAATTGCTTCCATTTCACTTGCAGCCTTCAATTTAATATAACAGTAACATCTAGAAATAATCCCTGGTATTTATCTTACTGTGCATTGTAGATAAATCTCCTGTGACTGCATTAGTAGGTATAGTATTTTAATTTTTGTGAAAAACAATTTCTTGTTGTCACAGTGTGGTTGAAAATGATTTTCTAATCTCTCTTTTCTCCAGCAACATGCCAGGGTTGGCTGGGATTTAAAACTTAACTCTTTTATTATTGTTTTTCCTTTTATTATGGCTTTGAAGAGGGATTTGGGTGAGGCCAAAGAATTATAAAACTTTGCCAGGAAACCTATAACTGAGAGTAAGCATTGTGAAATAAACCTGATGGAGTGGAGCTTGCTGTTCAGTTTTGTAATTCCTAATGAGGAAAACAACTGCACTCCTGCTGTAAGAGGATAAGATTCAGCCTCTGCTGCCTTTTTCTGACAACAAAGGGAACCCAGGGGATGCAGAGCTTAAGTGGGAGTCACATTATAACTGTTTTTAAGTGCTGGTGAGACCATTAGTATCACTGCTTTAGCTCAACTCCTTATTTTGCTTTCAAGTTGACTCTGTAATGGCTGGGTTTGAAAATGTATATTAATTGGCTAAATACCTTTTTTTCAGCTAAAAGTTAGCAAACAGACACTGGCTACCCCATGGCTGGTATTACAAAAGGAATTGTCCAGCTAAATGACAGTTTTCAGGTTCTCAAGGACTTGTTGAGGACTAGGTCCCAGCCTTGAGTCTACCTGATATAAATATTACTTTGACAGAAGAGTTCTATTCTGTAAAAGACTCAAAGATTTATTTATTTTCCCCCTCCTCTCTCCCTCATTTTCAGCCATTCCTGGTCTTTGAAGCTGCTCATTTGCTTCAACCCTTGTTTTCTCTGGGCTCCTCTCTGTGCCTGCCCATTGCTGGTGCTCTGGACAGGACATTGTGGAGTTCAGGTTCAGCCACTCTCTACTGTGATTTCCCCATTCTGAAACAGAAACTGGAATCTGGGTAGAAAACATTCCCAGGACCCATAATCCCCATTACACACTTTGACCAGTTAGTGATGCCTCCCAAAGATTTTCAACAATGTGGTGTGTAAATGACCAAAATATCAAGCAAACCTCACTCTATAATCCAAATTTACCACTGTGTTAACCTAGGCAAGCCTGCTTTGTCCTGCTAGGTTCTGTCTCATTTTCACAACTTTTCTTTGCATTTTCTTCTGGAAACAATGCTCTTTACAAAGTTATCCAATTATGCTAAACCACCTTTTTGTACCAAGCTTTCCCAGTTTTCTAAAACATTTTTTATTAAAAATCTATTCTTTAGCAATGAGAAGGAAAGAGTTTGTTAACTTGTCATTTGAAAATGTAAACATTTCCCTTTTTTTTTTGTTACAGGCTTAAAATAACTGAACCACCTGTCAAGTTTTTCCCAGTCTTACAGTACAATTCATTATGGTTTATATTTTACCAAAGGTGAATTGCTGAATCCTTACAATGTAAACAAAGAAATGTTTAAAGGAAAATCAACCCCTGCCTCACAGGGATGGGGCTTCCCACCGATGCAGATCTGTCACCTATAATAATGCTGCAGAATTTGTTCCAACAAACAAACCCCTCCTTCCTTGCCCTGTGCACATCCTAAACTCTGCAGAGGAGGAACATGTCAAGAATCAATTGAATCCAGTTCATGGCACCAGGAGTTGTTCGCCACAGAAAGGAGGAATTTGCGCTTTGCCAAGCCGCGCGCGCTCTTAGGGAAATGCACCCTGATGAACACTGGTGGAAAAAAGGCATTCTGTGAGTTTGCTTTGAGTGAGCCTATATAAAGCACGCTGGTTATGAATTATTAATGCAATGAGGCAGAAGGCTTCAGAAGAAAAGCCCTCTAGGAGAAGGGAAGTGGGAAGGCTTCATTTACATCAATTATCATTCAGCACCAGCGCATTCTTCACTCAGCATTTTGCCGTGGCAAGGCTGAGTTTTGAGCCTGGGAGTGAAGCCTGGGAGCTTCAGGAGGAGGAAAAGGGGAAGACATAGCCTGAGGAAAGTCAGTGCCCTGGGCAAACTCTCAGGTAGGGGAATCAAAGGCAATAATCGCATCCTCTGATGGCTCCTGGCAGCGCCTCTCGTTTGCTCAGAGGTGTCAAACCCCCCTCAAAGCCCAGGCTGCAGCCCCAGATCAGCTGTGGCAGCTTTGGATAGAACCTGGGAGCAGAGATTTGTCTGAGGCTGAGCAGGGAGAAAGAGCAAAGCCAGCCCTGGGATGATCCTGACTGCTTGAATTTGTGGGAGGTGATTTAAAAAATAAAGGTGAGGACCTCGTGGATGAGGAGCTGAATTTCAGAAACCCAAGCAATTGGTAATTGGAGCAATGCAGCACCAGCCCTATCTCTGTCCAACTCTTTGAACCAGAGTTATCTTCACTCAAATAAAAAAATACACTTTTGTCACTAACATGAGTTCAGTTGCAGCAACCCATATTAGAATTACTGCCGGGTGCGAGGGAGAGCTAAGGGCACACAGAGGAATCAAAACCTAGATTTCAAAACAAGGAATTAACTTTCCAGCTCAAAAGTGGAGCTGTAGTTTCATCATTATCTCACACTGTGTCTTCCTGGCTCTGTTTCTGAAGGCAGCTTGGCCTACTGACATCAACATTTGGCAGCAGAGAAGAAAAAATGCAACAACCTGCATTTATTCATGCATTTCCAGACATTTTGTGGAGAGCAGGTATTAGTCCAGCTTGTTTTGCTAGGTGTCAGCAACACACTTGTAGACTTGAATTCCTCTTACTTTTTTGCCTACAATGAAATTCACAGCTAGCAAACAAGAGTTGCAGACCTCAAAGAAAACTAATCACTTGTGAAATAGTCTAGACTCCTCTGTTTCTAGCAGAAGGGAATGCAGAGTCCTAGAAATTTTTTTAAGAAAATCAACATTACTTTGCATGAAAAACAAGAGATTATTTTAAAATTTTCCAGTGCTTTCTGTTTCCAGTATGTAAATCTGAGTATTTGTAGAATTTATTATACTTCCCTAAAGGTTCTGGAAATGTTAAACTAGCATTATTCAATTATGTAAAGCAGCAGGAAAGCCTTTCTTCTTTGTGTCTTGATATACATAATAGCATAAGTCAATATTCATGCTAATATTAATTGAAAAATGAATGCCATTTTATTATTGTTGTCAGAAATAATAAACATAGACCCCTGATTAAAGAGATAGACATCCCTCCAGTTTCCCCACTTCATAAGATTATTTTCAGTGTTTGTTTATACTGCAATTAGTCATGGGTCAAAATCAACTGTGCTGAGGAACCTTATTTAAAAGCTGGGCTAATATTTGGCCTCCTTTTATCCCACAGGGAAAGTTCAGTGGGCTCCTCTTCATGTGGAAACCTCCAATTCCTTTTTAAAGAACCCCTCCTTCCCATGCCTCAGTGGCTTTTACTCCAGGCATCCTAACTGCCACTGAAATATATGGACATAATAAAGATATTTCCTAGGGTTTTGAGGGTTTGTCTTGTCTGATACTTCTGTTTCCAATGAAAACACCCAGATCGTTCAGAATCTTGCCCAAAAATGGTTATAAATACATACATAAGTCTGAGAACACCAAAGGAACATCACAGATCAAATTTAGGCTCTTGAAGCCTAAGCTAGCTTCTCACTCATTAAAATTAGTTTTAACCATGCAAGTTAGAGAAGTAATAAATATTTAATAGACATATCCACAGCTCTCTCCAAACTGATTTTAAACACAATCATCTTCTGTTTAATCCTCAAATTATAAAATGCAAGCTGGGGATTGGAGACTCTTCACTAGGGAGCTGAGGGCTTGCCTTGCCATTACCCTGACAGAATTGCACTGACCTGTGTGATGTTCCTGATTTCCATTATTAAAAGCAGGCTGAAGGCCAAAGAATGAGGTGAAAGTCACACCTCAAAAAAGAGAGTTAAATGGTGACATCTTGCTTCTTGATATTTATCTTAATCTTTAGTCTTCCATCTCTTTCTTTTAATAATAAAACTCAGGTTGTTAAAAAACTCCATATATTCAATAAAACCAGGTTTATTTCCCATCACTGCAATTTTGTGGTTACAACAAAGGATTGTTTAGAAGGCTGTTCCCTCAAAAGAAAACATCATGAAATTCCTCAATGTGCAAAAGCAAGCTCCTTTTTCTTTCCTTTGAGTTTTGCAGCAAGTGTACAATGCTCATTTTGTTCATTATCTTTGTGATTTCAAACTGCAGCATGACAGACACACCTCTCATAAGAATGGCCAAAATAGATATGGTGGAATATTTTTCATAAAATGCAGTCAGATATTGCAAAAAAAAATTGTGCTAAATACCAGAGTAACTGTTCCTCTAACAGTATTGATAGGTAATTTTCCAAAGGTCTGTAATAAGGGAATTCTATATTGTTTTGAAGCTCTATGGTAAATAAGCAATGCATTTTTCAGAACTCATGTTTGGATGTGTTTGCCTGACTCCAGTTGAGTTCTAACAGCAAAAAACCACATGGAACCTTTTAATTGAGAGGCAAACCTTGCAAAACATTTTAGCCCAAAGTAGCCGAGATTTAAGTGCTTCACTAGTGAGGCTGCATAAACTCCAGGAAGCTGTTATCCATTAATGGGGATGAGGAAATTTACCCTCTGTAATTAACAAATCTCATTGAAGACTGTATTCTTCATCACCACGGTTTGTGAGAGAACACTGCACAAAAGCAAATGTCAGCTCTTTGTGACTCAGAACTAATTAGTATTTCTAAAGCCTTTAATATTTCACTGTGTTAAAAAAAATAGGAATCTTATCCTTCTTGGTAGTACCTTAGAAGGAAAGTAAACTGAATAAGAAATCCACGTGGCTTTATTAATTAGTCAGTGGAAGAATTAAACCTTATTTTCCTGTACTCTGCACCATAAAATGGCAGGACCTAAATCTACTCATAGAAGTTGGGGATTTACCTCTTTTTATTCACTTCCCTCAATAAAATTAAGAAAAACAGTCTCATGTAGATTTCCTAAATGTCATTTTATATACTCATTCTTTATGATGACTACATTGCAATTCTTTACCTTATACAAAGTCTATGAGTTCATTCCTAGCTTCTCTTTTTGTGCTGAACAGAGAGATTCTTCTAAATTGAAATTTGAAAAAAAAAAATAATTCTGGGAATAGTTAAGAGGCTGAACGAGCAGCCCTGTTTTCAATGGGAAAGCAAAATAAAGCAAGATTTTTGAAGGTCTTCTAATGGCAGCACCAATTCCCCACATGGCCCCAGGTCCTGTTGTCAGGCATGCAGGGCCTCTCCCCACCAGGCTACCGAGAAAATGAATTTCTTTCCAAGATTCTGATATAGCCTTCGCACTATTTCAAGCATTTTACATTGAAAAGTCACAAACCAAAGTATTTTAGGGTACAAGGACCTTGCAGAAGTCCCACAACTTGCAGCTTGGGAGCACAGCTCCATTCCAGTGGGAAGGACTAGCTTTGAGCAACGTGAACAAAAGCCACTGCACTATCTAATCTGGAAATAAAAAAGTGGGTATGTATCAGATTAAAAAAGATCTTTTTATGAATTATTTATTTTTATATGATTATTTATATTAGGGTACAATGAATTTTACTGATGTTTACAGGGCAGCTGAGCTGACTGCAGTTTCCAGAAGGGGTTAATAGAGTGCAAAGGAAGCACATTTTGGTGTGGAAAAGGGACCTCAGCTTCCTGGGGAAAACAAGGTCACATACATTTCAAAGAAATGTTTTCTGCTTGGTGTCTGAACTTCCAAAAGCAGCCAGAAAGTGAAAGCAGGTCAAAAGGCAGGCAGCAAAAGGTGGCAGAACAGAACCATTGTGAGGATTGAGCAGTTAATCTCCTCCCACAAGAGGTGGATAAACTTGGAAGTCAATATAGATAAGCAAGAAATTCTTCTGGGAAACAAAGATGAGGTAATGTGTGAAATGGGCACTTTAAACTGAATTAGCCTCCCTCTAGACTTTATCTAGAGTCAATCACTTCCCAGTGTGTGAGTCAAACCCCTACATATCAGCTCAAGATTTGATTACCTGAGAGTAAGCCTTCCTAATGCTCATGCCAAGGGAGTTACAAGGGTAGGAGTAAAGCTCCAGAAGCCTCTGCAAAAGTCTATTACAAAATGTAGATTAAATCACTCAAAGCCCACTCTGACCTTCCTGCATTCCTTGCACATCTCAACCTCTACATTAGTATTTGTTTGCATTCATTTTCTACATTCACAACTGGCCTGTGCACATTGATTTTTGTGCTGCTCACCCTGTGCCGGGGGGGCTCTGAAAGGGTGGGCAAAGCCCTTCCACACCACAGAGCTGCAAAGGTCATCTCTGAAGGAGATGGGTCCTCTCAGTGCTTCAAACCCATGCATTGCTCCTGCCCCATGCTTTTTCAGCAAGTCAGCAGAGTTCCAGGAGGAGACAGAGTTTATGGAAGGGTCTAATTGCAGGGGTAGAGGGACCAACAACAGCCAAAAAGTGTTTTAGCTGAACAGGACTGAGGAGGATCAAGAGACCTGTGGGAAGTGAAGCCTTGATTTACATGGTAAGATACAGAGCAGGGGAAAATTTGCATTCTTTTACAAGATGAAATTACTAGATTAAGAGAAAGCTGAGAAAAATCTAATTCTCAATTCAAAGGAAGGAAAAAATAACTGTTTTTTCATAGGTGGTCTTCAAGAGCTGGATGGACTTGAACAGTAATAAGAAAAACAGTATGAGATACCTGGCAGTAAGTTATCAGAAACTTTGATAAGCTTGTCATTTTTTCCCCCTATTTTTATCTAAATCCAAGCCTGCACACAAAGCAGAGAATCGGTGAGACAGCACTGTAAACTGAGGTGCAAGGACAGTGGGTGTAAATGTCAGAATTCTGCTTTCAGTTCCCCTCTCTACTATACTCCCTATGTAAAGCCTAGCAAAACTTTCTTCCAGGTTTTATAAAGCAGAACTTTTCCTGTGATCCTTTCTGCTGTCAGCTGGGAGCACTCAGCACAAACAGATGGCCTGTTGGCTAGACCAACACCCAACAACTGCTTGTTCAGGAAGGATTCAGAACAGGTTTCCAGCCACAAATTCAGCACAAAAACATCTCCTGGAAGCACAGACTGCTGGTCCTGCTGAGAGCAGGAAGAGAATTACAGGGAATGGATATCTCAGATCCTTTTCCAGAAAAGGCTGGAACCTTTTCCTCCTGCTTAACACTAAAGGTCATTTTTCCAGAGATTGTCCTGTCATCATGAACAGGGTATTTGTGTGGACAAAGATGTCTGAAGAGTGGAAACAAAGGAAGATAAACTCATGGGAAGGTTACAAAACCCGGTTCCAGGCTAAGAGCTGGTGGTTTGCTCCAGCCACCCGATTTTCCCTGGGTGGCATGGATGAATTGTGAATTATCACCTCACCCTCTGTAATTAACCACACCAAACTCCTGCACTTTTCAATCCTCATCCATTATTGCCTCCACCACGACACACTGTAATGGACATATTAAATGGCAGGAAACTGCTCCTGGTCTCAGCGCACAGAATGATGCATTCCCACTTCCACCCAGACGAGAAAATGAACAATCGGAAATGAGGCGACTTGGAATATGTATTTCTCATGAATCACTGACAAAATACTTCATGACCTCGTGTAAGAGAAGAGGCAAGACAAAGGAGATATTGGTAGATTTGTTAAAAAGGGAGAATAGTTTTGGCAGAATATAATTCTTTTCTGTTTCAGAAGTACCTATGGAGAAAAAGTTTCCCTGGAAAAGAGTTGGTACAATTCAGGCTAGACTCTTATCCAGTGTGAAGTCATTAATACACCCATTTGGGAACATAAATATACCCTACATAATGGTAGTTTGGTGTCAGATCTGAGCATTTTATTGCATTGTTTAGATAGATGCTAAATCTGAATTTCCCCAAATGTTTTTTCCTACATCTATATATTTAGATATAGATAGATATTTTCCTTATATTTATGTATTTAGCTTTTACAGTGTTGCTTTAAAGTAACAACAGCAGAAGAGCAAACAGAAATAAAACTGCTGCTTTTGTGTTGGAAATACGATTTAACAAAGATGGGATGGGAAGAAGGGCAGAGAGGAAGAGGCCTTAGCCACCACATTGTCTATTTTTACCTTTCCATTCAGAAATTAATTTCAGCAAAAGCTGAGTATTTTCTTGAATGACATTGATTGTACCATTATAGAATTCTGAAACTGAGGAAATTTTGTTTCATTTTGATTTCTGAAAATGAGAAAGGTATTAAGTGTCTTATTTTTTCCTCTCTCCTGAATTTTTCATGATTGTCATTAAATAGCATAGAAAACAGAGAAAGATTCTCCTTCCCTTGTATTCTCATCCCTTCCTTTTCCTTTCTTTTCTTTCAGGTAAAATGGTTCTGAGATTTTAAGTAAGAAAAGTGAAAATAGTATTTTTTGAAACTGGGTGAAGTGACATTTACCATTAATAGATATGGATTAACAATGGTCTTGGTTATGTTTGGCTTTGTACACAGACATAGAATCATTGATGATGGTGATGATGACACCGATGAGAAGATTAAAAAGAGGTGACATTTTAAAGCAAATGGATGCTCTATGAAAAAAACCCCACTTTTTCTAAATATGTAAAATGGAGAAAAACCAATCTTTCTTCTTAAAACCAGCTTTAAATTTTAAAAAGAAAAGATTTGATTGGAAATACTACATCTGGCAGATGTGTTAGCTGCCTTGTATCACTCACACAACGAGAAAAAATGGTTCAAGATTCCTAGTCAGATTATTTAAGGTTTCTTTGTTCCTGGAATATATAACAAATTGTTAAAACCCCTTAGGCTTCAGGAAAAACAGCTTTGAAAGAGGTAGCCAGGAAATGCCAATAGAACACCTCTTCTGTAGCTAAACCTTGTCTGAGACGCTGCATAATTGTGCGGCGTCATCCATTTCACAAAATTGATGAACCCCAGGGCACTGCTCAGGCAAAAGCCTTTAACCTTCTCCATTTCCTCACAGAGATGTAGTTAACACACCCAAAGCTGCACAAAAAGCTTCCAAAAGCTTCTACATGAAATCTTGCAGTTCCTGTAACAACCCTCAAGGTGCTCAAATATTTGCCTTGTCCCTGTGTCTGAGAAAATCCAGCCTCAGCCGTTCCCAGGCTGTGCTGTGCACCAGCGACAGCAGAGTCAAACCACAAGGACTCTGTGCTCCCAGGAGAGCTGGGCAGGGTCCTCATCCCCAGGCAGCTGGTGAGTGGGCAGCCCTTGCCACACCTCAGGGGCCACTGGAACCTCTTTGGCTGCTGAACCTCCCTTCCCTAAAAATCTCCTGCCTGCCATCCACCCCCTTGTGCTGGGAGGACAGAACAGGTGAATGACATACACAGGAGGAGGACTGACAGAAGTTCTTGTGGAGGAGGAACGGACTAAAGCCCTCCCCTGAGGTGACAGCTGGGCTCTGGGCAGGGGAAAGGAGTTCCAAGTTGTCATCATTCAGAACTCCACAAAATATCCCATCATTTTCAAAACTGCACTGGGTTCAATCTCCCACATAGCAATAGTCTGATGCAGCTGTCACTGCTCTCTGCCATCTCATTTTCCCATTTGCCCCGATAGTCACTAGGACATCACCAAAACACACTCTCACCTGTCCTTTTTTTTCTTACTTTTGCTCAACCCAGCCTTGAGGTCCCTGTGGCTTGAGCTGCCTTAGGTGTCCCCAGAGTTGGAGAAGCCCAGCAGGAGCAGTACCCAGAGCCCTGCTGCCATCTGTCCTGCCTGACACAGCAGCGAGGGCTTTGCCAGAAGGGAAGCCATCTGTGAGAGCCCCTCTGCCAGACTGCCATCCTTCCATGGATAACAGCTGCTGCATCCAGACCAGGGCACTCAGAGCCTCCCTCTCACAGGCCTGGCTCTGGCTGGTTCCTGGCTCCATCCTGGAGCATGAGGGATGAGGATTCAGGAAGGGAACCTGGGCATGGGGTGGTGTGAAGGACACGGTGGTGGATACGAGTCAGGCCCCTGGTGAGCATCTCAAGGACAGCCACGGTGTGTCCCTGCTCCTCTCTCAACCACACAGATCCAGGCATGGTTCAGCTTGGAAAACAAACCTGCCCCTGCTTTCCACTGAGGAACATGCACACAGTCCTAATAATTTAAGCTTATACCTGATCTAATCCTAATCATCTGCTGAGGTGGCCCCTGCCCATCTCTTTTAAGTGGAGTCCCAAATGACCTTCTAAACTGTTTGGTAAGAGAAAAAAAGTGTGTGTTAGAATTTTATTCTAGGGTAGGCAGTCTAAGGAGAGACACAGTGAAGAGGAAAAAGAGCCCTGAGTGTGCTTAGGTGACTTTCCCTGAGGCTGAAGTGACTGATCTCAAATGATTCTCCCTCCAGCTGCCACCAGACCACAAGATCACCTCAGATGTTCCACCCAACACCTGATGATTGCAGTTTCACCCCATTCTCTTGTCACACCTATGGATGTGGCAAGTTTTCAGGCAATGTAACAAGAAAATGGCAAAAACACAGTAAAGCCAAACATTATGAAGCACAGGATCTCTTAAGGGCTCAAAAATATTTCTTGCTAAACACAAGTTTTATGAGCTGGAATTCAACTTCTCCTTCTGCCCATTGATAGAGAGTTTTTAGGACACTGCAATGTTCCAGAGGGCAAGGACAATGTAGCACCTTTTTCTTTAGTCCAAGCAATGGCACATCCATTTCCTCAAATATTTACCTTATTCTTAACAGATTTGCTGCTCTCCTTTTCAGCTGAACTGATACTGGAGAGTGGAAGTTTCCTTACAATTATTTATGAAAGCAGCGAAGGATGTGATTATTGGGATGTGCATTTTTTCAGTTTGCAGCACTATAAGATAAAACCAAGCACGAAGCAAAAGACAGATGAAACTTTACAAGCTTTGTTTTCATTAAAGAATAATGTTCATATTTCAGCTCTAAGTATTTTCTTTCCTGAAGAAACACCTGGCCAAATTTCATCCAGAAAAAAAGAAAAACGCAACAGAAAAATGGTGATTAAAATATGATAGTGTTTTCAAGAGTGATTTTTTTGGGAGAGCCAGATTATGTAATAGACAATTATAGAAGATATTAGGGAACTCAGGTTTGCTTGATTTGCCATTCAAGAACAGCAAACTTTGTTTGCACTAGCTTTGGGACTTTTCAACCACATTCTTTGTTTCTCCTGTTAAAATTAACAAAACTTTAGTTTAAGGAGTTACCAGCTGTCAAAGGGAGAACCTAAAAATGCACTCAGTACCACAGTGCAGCCCTTAGGAATATCTTGCACAACCAAAAGTGCAGCTGAAGTTCCTGTAGCCAGGTTAATTCTGAATTAACCAGTGCAGTGCAAAGCTGGGACAGAGGCAGATTGAGCAGCTTGCTCTGAGCACTGAACACCTCCAATTACAGCACAATCAGGGCTTGAGCTGCCTTGTTGGAGACCAGCTCAGCGAGATCTGTGCATTCAAAGGACAGAACAGACCTCCTCTTGGAGAATAACACCTAAATGATGTCTCAGAACGAGTCAAGGCAAAAGGAAAACACCACACAGAGAAAAAAGTGGAAAGTTCACTTTCAGCTGTTTCAGACCCCTCCTGGCAGCCACATTTGGAAGTGAGGCTCTGTTTACAGAGCAACTTCTCAGCCTTGCATTCCTAAATTCTGTGGACAAGAGCAGCAGGAATCACCTCTCTTTGGTATCAGGAGCCCCAAGTGCTCCTCCAGACACATGGATGCTATGGGACAGCTTGCTTGTGCATGGAGCTGTGCATAATGAGACTTTATAAGCTTAAAGAGCTACCCCTGCTTTTCTCTATTGACCACATCCAGTTATTGAATTTCCCTGGTGACAGAAAGCCCTGGCTGCCAGAACAGGCAGCAGGTTTGGGTATCTTGGCACTCTGATCCTTCCTTCACATCATTACAATGACACTGGGTGAAGCAAGGGTCACAGGGGAGAGGTATTGATAAAAAACTCCCTCTGAGCTCTTTCTAGCTGTATTATTGAGCCATCATCCTTTAAGCTGCTCACTATTTATGATGTGCACAAATTACATAATTAATTGTCCAATTCAACACTAGCACTGTGGCCAGTGACAGACTTTCACTTATCTAAGCAGGTTTTTCCTTTCCCTGAGTTTGTAATGCTGCCTAAGAAATTTAATTTTGCCAAATTCCCCCAGAAGTTCAAGGGAACAAACCACTCCTTCATTTCCACTGGAGTTATTGTTATTGGATTTGAAATTTTCCTTTTAACAAAGAATTAATTTGCATTCATTACCAGCTAGACAGTTCTAAAATCAGGAAGCTAAAGAAATGCAGATACACATTCCAGTATTTTTAACTAAAAAAACAACCCCCTGTCACCAGGAAGCAAGTTCTGACTACAACTGCTGCGAGAATGAAAATGCTGCAAACAGAAATAATCCTTAATATCTCTTTGATGAAGGTGGGGAAAAGGCCCCTGTGGGTGGAACACTGACTTCACACACAGTGGTCAGGACTCTGAGGTATAGAAAAGTAATTTCTTTGCTTTTGGAGGCAAGACAGACAGATTTTGTTTCAGATGTCATTTTTCCAAATACTGGCAATAGGGAGAGGAGGCACCACAAATAACAGTAAATAGATATAGTCAGATATTAATCATGCCTGGAGTAATATCTCAATTCCTTATGAGCGTACATTTTAATTAAATAAAACAATTCCACGTGTTTTTCTGACACTTTTATGCTTTCTTTCCTTTGATTAATTCAGTGATATGCACAGATATGCAACAACATTTTAATTTAAAAACTTCATACTTTTGTTTCCCTTGCTAATCCTCTACAGTCTGAAAAAAATTCAAATGATCTGCTGCATATACTTAAAACCATGGGAAAAAAACCAAACCTATAATCCACCAGCTACAGCTATCAAATAAAATAGAAATTAATCTCAGTGTTTTGCCTTTGATTATTTTTCTATCAAAGACTGAAATGCAAGAAGGTCCAAACTCCTAGAACTCTTCAAAGCAATCCAGGTGTTAAGGATCTTTCTCAGTGCTGGAATAGTAACAGCCAGAACTTGAGTCTTGCTCTTGATGAAGTTCATGGCAAAACCAAGTGAATTAAACAGGGACATTAGAAAGTATCCTTCAGTTTTCAGAGTTCTGCTTGTACCATCTGCTTATTAATTCATACCCTCAGGACTTATTCTCAGGCTATAGCTTATGAGCAGCTTCAAACAATTGACATTTTACAGCAAAAAGTCAGCCTAGTAGAGGATATGATTTTTTTTTATTCCCACCAAAATCTATGCCCAAGATTCTCTTGAACTTCTTCAACAAATTAGAGCCTTTTTAAAAAAATCTGTAAAGCAGAAAAATGTACTGCACCACGTCTGTAAGCAGCACTTTTTGTGTTGCATGATTCTAACCCAACTGAACTTTGCTAGAGATGGAATGGAAACCCTTCTGTAAAATGGCAGTGATGTGTAGTTGCAGAACAGCCTCATTCAGATTTGACTTGTTTAATTTTTTTTTGCCAAGAGAGGATGGCACCCAGAAACCAAGCCATGAAGGTGTTTTCCAGCAACAAAAGAGCAGCAGGGCACCTCTTTGGAGACCCACAGTCCTTACAAGGCTTTATTTGCATTAGCACACTATAATAATGATGAATTTAGGATTGCTGCCACCCGTTCATCATAACCACTACCTGGAGACTGGAGAAATGACATAGGACTCCACCACTGTCCACATAAAACATAACTCTGAAACAGGGGGCACTTTGTCCCCATAATGATGGTGCCTGTCAGATAACATTGATGAAGCTTGAACATTATTGTGCCCTGAAGTCCATTTCATTGCAGCTGCAGACTTTAGGATGAACAAAGGTCTTGCCTTGTTTTTAAAGGAACACCTCCAGGATCGCTTGAAACACCAAGCCCTTAGCAAATGGTTTCTATAGCAAAGTCAGACTGTGATGTCTGGTCAGACTAATCCTCTTGTACCTCCTAAAAGCAGCTCCTGTGCTGGCTCAAGAAGGTTCTTTAGGCTTAGTCCTGCTTACTTCGGCTTGCTCCCCTCTGCACCAGCTGAATTGTCAGAAAAAGCAGCAGATGAAGCTGCAAAGAGCAGCTTCTCCTTTACCTGCTCAGAGCAGGCAGTTTGCTAGGGCAACATGATAACAAGTGTGGAAGGAGCGATTCCATGGCATGGGATCCCTCCTGGGGCAGGGAAGATTCAAATACTGGGTTTCTCTCAGCAGTGCATCCTAAGGCAGAGCTCTGCCATCAACACTCATCATAAATGCCATGATTTACCAGGAACATTAAGGGTAGGCCTGAACTACCACCCCTAAAATTCTCTAAGCTTCCTTTCAGTATCCTAAAGAAATTCATTTTTGATCACATTTTCAGTATAGAACTGTCTGAGAATAACTGCCCATCTCTCTGTTGGTGCAAATGAAAGTAATGAGAGCTGACTCCTATGTCCAGGTGCTATGGAAATGGTAATTTTTTTTAAACTTTTTAAGCCCCATTCACATTATTCAGAAGTTTCTCTAAATATTCATACACCACCATTTGAATGGACCACAACTATTTATTGAAATGATCAAATAAATATTTGCTTTAAAATGCAGCCCTGCTTTTGATTTATTGTATTCATTAAACATTGTCTGCCTTACAGGGACAGCAGCAAAACCAACACATATCAGTATTATTTTCCTTTGAGTGTGTGTGTTGAATCTGACCACTGATGATGTATCTGAAGGTGAATAAGTGAATTCTTCCTCATACATGATCTTATTTATGCTTTGATGCTGTCTACCTCCCCAGACAGAAGTGGATGCTATATTAATTCATTTTATTCTGCCTAAAGTGTAATATCTCACAAGACTGCTCCAACTGCTTCACATAAATTAGAAGAGTAAAAACTTCTTTGTCTTTTTTAACCTTGATGCTACTGCATCCTATTGTACATGGAGAACACACTAGCCCCCTTCCAAGTAGAATTAGTGCTTTTAAATAAAAAATAATGAAGAAATTTATTGCCACATGCAGGTTGTCCTACCTTTTTTTTCCACAGCAATAACTACTTAACACTCCTAACCACTGCAGCTGTTTGTTGATCCTATCTGAGTTTTAGGGTTAGAGGAGATCTCATTAAAACACAGTAAGTTTAAATACTGATAAGAAATCAGATTTTTGCCCTCAGAAAACATGAGCTTGAAACCAAATTTAAGGTCAATAATGAGAAATAAATCTTCATGAATAACTGAATTCTTGCTGGTCTTGCACTGTTTTAAATGAGTGACAGGAGATCAATCACTGTGATGATCTTCCTTCCTTGTTATTTTTCATTTACACATCTACAGCTGGATGTTTTCATTTTTGAAAAACAGAATTAACAGATTAACAGGCGCCATTCAGGATTCCTCAGTCTTTGCCATAGATTTTCAATTGTTTTTAAATGCAAATCTTACCTTCAAAGGAAAAGAACACGCATGAACTTGAAGCCCTCTCTTTTCCATATGAATGGCTGTTCTCCAAAGGGAAGGTACAGACTTTTTGGTAGATCTGGTTTTGGCAGATTCTAATCCATTCAATGTCCACTGATTATTCCCAGTCTGTATTCTTATTTTTCACATGATAAATTGACTTTCCTTTTTTGCTGAAGGCACCTGGGTTTACTCCTGCTAACATACACATCTGTGTTTTATATGGCCCCGTGCTCATGTTGGCAACAGCAGCTCCAGGGAGTGGCTTTACCAATTCCATTAGGAATGAACCTGAAGGGATTCAGAGCCCTAGAGCTGAGGGAACTCCCTAATCTGGCTGCAGGTCTCAGTAAAGTGCAGAGGAGAGCTCAGTATTGTAAAAACACTGAGAAAAGATTTTTGATATGAAGAGAGAAGGTCTTGAGCTCAGGAAAGCAGCACCCATTCAAAATATAATGCCAGCTAAATGAAATACCCCATTTGCAAGAAAGAAACATGTAGGACAGGATGGAAAAACACCAGGAGAAAGGGAAATCCAGGTCCCTTCTCATCCTTGAGCTAATTCTTGTCTTTAGAGGAAAGAAAATTCTCTTAAGTTTAACATATAAATTCTCTGTGCAAGTGTAAATAAGATGCAATGCTTCTTTGGAGTTTATTATATACAGCAGCCATGAACCTATCACTTCTGAAGAAATTGAGTTAAAGCTTATTGGCATCCTTAATCACATTTTCATCTTCTCAAATAGCAACTCTGGAAAGGTTTTCAGGAAAACAAAAATAGTTCTTTGATACTGCAATAGAAGCCAAAATGGACACTGGCTATTGAAAAGGGTAAAAACCCGTCTCTAATTGATTGTAAACTGATGACAAAGTGAAAACTGCAAGATTTGTTTCAACCAGATGTTTGTTCTAGAGCTGTTCAACCATCAAAAAAAGAATGTCTCCTGAATATTTACCAAATGAGGATTGATGAAAGAGCATTAAAGCTGCATTAAACCTTTTACCACCTCTGCAAAATAAGAGTCTCAGAGCTTGCAAGAGGACTGCCAAAGATTCACATTTTGATCACAGGTACACACTGAGGAAGGGTTGTGTGTGATCTGGAGAAATCCTGGTTTGTGGTGATCAGGGAATTCATGGCTTTCATAGGACAAAGGTTTGGAGAGCAACTAAATAAAAATTCAAGCACTGGGACAAAAACTGTGTATCAGAAACACAACCTAAGCAGTGATCTGGGGCTGATTTTCAGGAAAGCATCAAATACCTCCAAAGTTTTATGAACATGGTGCTCTGTTTAAGTCACTAAAGCACCTGCCAGCTCTGCAGGGGAAAGCTGGGCTTCAGTTCCATGAAAACAAAGGTTTAGTGGGGTGAAATGGGACTATGACTGCTTTCATTTTATGGGTGATACAGAGAGGTTTGGGAGATGTGGAAGACAGTATTCAAAACAGAAACCAAAATAAAACTGGGAATGATTTTTAAGAAATCCCCTGATACACCTGATTCCAAAGGCAGTTTCAACAAACAGACTATGCAGCACATAACTTTAAAATAACTGTATGAAAAACTAAGGTTAGAAACACATGCTAGGAACTAAAATAAACAGAAGAGAAAGTTCAAAGTATAGAATTTTAGAACCTATTCATTCTTTACTTTCTAATTATATTTTGGAATGTTGTTACGTACAACCTGCCAGTAACAGAAAAATTAAGGTTATAAAATTTTCATTTCAAAACCCTGTTAACTTAATTTACCCTAAATCTATGCTGTTGTACAGAAAAGTAAGGCTACATTTCCTTTTAATGATGAAATCTCCCAATAGTATTCATAACAAAATCAACCAAAAACCTACAAATTTTTGGTCCTTCTAATCTGATGGATTGAAACCTCCTTGGCAAGATGAGGGAAACCCATTGGTGACCACAAACATTTTCACCTTCACACTGCTCCTCTCAGCAGCTCTTTTGGAAAAATAACATCACTATTTGCTCCTGCACCCAAATCTTTTCTGAGAAATTAAAACAAATCAAAAATCCAAAGATTGGATTTTCTTAGCTAGAGAGCCACGATGAAATAATCTTAACAAACGTTTCATGGCAGTTGCTCTGTCTATTTATCTGTTTTTTAAATTATTAGTGGCACAAGGCAAACCACCTCCTAGGGTCCAGCAATAGCTGGTGTTAAGCTTGAGAAGGAAACAAACATTTCTGAGGAGGCCAAAAGTCTGGCAGAGTTATTGATTCCCATAAAAACCTGAACTAGCTTCTGTGGAGAAATGATTTCCTGAAGACTGGACAGGAGTGGGTGACTACTGCAGTTCCTGAATTAAAGCCCATTCTCTGGACAGACTCTGTGCCCACTTGGCAGGAATTTAAAACAAGGACAGCCTTGTTGGAAGTGCAGTTCTGAGGGAACTGCTGGAGTGCTTCATTTGCCCTGGATGAGAGGCACAGCCCAAATCAGTCAAATTTCAGGGACTGCAGCCTGCCAAGTACAAACAGATGTGCATTACAATTCTGAATTTAGTCCCTATCACCTACATGGGTCTTGCTTTGAATGCAAATGAACTTTGGAATGTAATCTCACAGTGGTGCCTGGGGTGTGCACGTGGAAGTCAAACACAGCCTGAGCACATTGTTCATTAGCAATCACAAATTCTTTTGCTTCACTGTCTTTTCTTTGTACTTAATTCTTTACCAAGAACAATGCATTATGCTGTAAACTTTCAGATTTAACTGTCAGTAGGAGTCTCCTTCCATTCATTCACCAAGTAGCATCCAAAGCTATTACTGAAGGAAACAGCCACAAGCACCTGGCATGCTGGTAAAGGCAAGCTGGTAGAACTGAGTGCTGTAAAGTCTGGCTGTATATTGACAACATTTGTGATGTCAAGACAGCATTTTTACATTTCTTGTGAGGGGCTTGCTTGCCACATTGAGCCCACACGTGCAGGGTGACACGGTGTGCTGGGTAAGTCAGGGATTTTCCATTCATCTGTTCATTTATTGTTCATTCTGCAGCTCCTGCTGGGTGACACCTTGCTCTGTATCTCTTAGCTGTACACAGCACATTGAGGGCACTCTTAGTGACAGATGAGGGTTTTTTAATAACTTTTAGTTTCTCTTCAGTTACAAATACAGGGCCTGGCTTGTGAGCAAGAAAATAGAGCTTTTCAGCTTTTAGTTGCTACCACTTTTTATTTTGTATCCCAAATTTTCCTTATGGTGAATCATCTTTCCCTTCAAGAGGAAGACAGAACAGCTTTACTGCTAGAAGGTGGCCTCTGTCCACCTGTATTCAGTTTTTCTGCTTGGAAACACAGCCTCTAAGTCAACTTGGTCCTTTCTCTATTTAGAATGCGTCCAGCAGCCAACAGTTCACATAAAAATGATCCAAACATGATCCAATTCTTTGCTCCTTGCCTGAACAGAGCAGGTTCCAGGAGTGGCCACACAGTGACCCAGAGCTCCCTGGAGGGAAACCTTGCAGAGCCTCATCAAAGCACACGCTACCAAAAAGCTGTAACTACTCTCTTAGGGTGGCTGTAACACTGCTCTTAGAAAAGCTAGACCTGCAGAAAAATAAACAAGATTTATATTTAAGGCTCTACAATGGAGTTAAAACTAAAAGTAGCTACTACAAATCTTTGGGCAGTGAAAGGAGCACGCCTGGAGGAATTTAGGTACCAGCATAAAAACTGTAGAAGCAAATATTCAAAGAACCTGAAAAATACCTTAAATGTTTTGCATCTTGCCTGAAACTTTCCCATCTAAATATTTTAGTTACCTTGATGTTTTTTCATATTTTACTTTGGTATTTATATACAGGAGTGGAAAGGATGGATCAGGTAGACTAGAGGGTCAAGAAATGGACACAATCTCACTTCTTGTTCATATTAAATACTCTCAGTTTGCTTGCTGGCTCTACCAAAGCTCTGAATTATTAAAAAAAAAAAAAAAAAAACAAACAAAAAACCAAAAGAGTACAATTGAAGTTAAGGGCTTGCATAATCCTTTTTCTAAAGATGGAAGATATAGCTACGAACACGCTGCTCACTTGTAATACCTGCTGTGATCTGCAGTCCAGCTGCAGCTTGTCAACAGGATAAACACAAGACATTCTCATGTATCTATTTGTGCATGACAGCTGTGAAAAGGAGATTATAAACCCCCACTTTGCCACCAGCCTCATGGAAGGAAAGCTTTAAATGACACGGGAAAGATAAAGCTAAAAAGAGATTTTTGTCACAAGGAAATAGCCTGCACCAACATCACACCTTTGTCTAATTTCTTATAAGTATGTTTATTACCTCAAAACTTTTTAAAGGCTTGACATTTTTATGGTTTCAGGTTCATTGCCCAGATTAAGTCTAATCTCCCCCCAGTATCTATTTAAAGTGGGATTTGTGGCTTTGGCTGCATGATTCCTATTGAAGTTAATGGGAGCCAGTAGGCCAAATCCTCACATGCTATTTTATTTTTCTCCCTATGTGTGTTTAACTCTTCTAAACAAATAAACCTGAGCCTAATAATTAAATAAACAAAATCCACTTCACTGTTTGCACTGATGAATTAGGCTTCCAGTACCCCCTGATAAGATTTACAAGACTGCTGAAATAAGATCAATTAAAAAAAAAACAACCTTAATTTTATGACAGTAAAACTGAAATGGCTCTCAAGGACTAAAGGAATTCCCCTGACCTACAAGTTCATTGCAGCTGGTTTGAATATGTGCAGGTTGGTACTTGTGTGGGTTTGTAGGTTGTTTTTTTTTGTTTGGTTTTGGGGTTTTTTGTGTGAGTGTGTGGGGTGGGTTTTTGTTGTTTTTTTTTTGTTTGTTTGTTTGTTTGTTTGGTTTGGGTTTTTGGGATTTTTTGCTAAGAAATAACCAGATTTTTAAAGATGCATGTTTCTTTTCTAAGCATATTTTAATTCTGACAAAAAAAAATACCATTAAATATTCAGACTGCAATTTCTAGAGGAACAAGATGAAATTTGAAAATCTCCATTCCCTGCTAAATACAGAGGTGAAATGGCTTTATGATTAGGTGAGAGACAACATTTTTGACCTTCTATCTAAATAAAGGTGCCACACCTCAGTTTCCCAAGCTGGGAACAGTTTGCCCATAGAGGTTGTGGTTGCCCCATCCCTGGAAATGTTCAAGGACAGGTTGGATGAGGCTCTGAACAACCTGACCTAGGGGGTGGCACCCCTGCCCACTAGGAGATGGTCTGGGTTTGTAGGATTACAGAAAATCTTGCAACACCTTAAAACAAACCCTAAATGAGTTTGCTCTGGAAATGAGGACTCTTTAATGAAGGAGACTCGAAGACATGTACTGAATTCCTCTGTCATGTCAGTCATTTTGACAGCAGAGAAGCAGCTGGCAGAGTCTGCAGGTCTGGAGAGGCACCTGCTTGTACTGGGAGAGCAAATGGCAGGTACAGGGCTACCTAAGGCAGATTGCACTCTGTAGCTCTCCAGGGCTCTGACATTTATTCCTGAGTGAGGAGTGGAGGAACAGCTCGCTGGAATATGTGAAAATGACTGCCTTGATAGATTCAGTTTTGTCCACATTATGATAGTTTATTATAATTTTATGTATGTTATGTATTTTCCATTCTTCTTCTCAACGTGATGCCCAGGCCCCTCTGGATGATTTGTGTGGAGTTGGTTTAAATGTGTGCTGTGTGTGATCACTCCACTGCCTCAGGGAATAAAGGTGTAAAGTGCTGGTTAACATTCCTTCAAACGTTTTTCATTGCTTCTTTACCATGATAATCTTTCCTGACCCCCACACTAATTTCATCTTAGAATCTTCCTGAAGGGAATAGCTGGAGGTGTGAAATAGCTGGAGGAGGATAATGTGACACCTTATTATGAAGCAGCAGTGTGAATGGTGTCAGCTTGGTCCCTGCTTTTAAAAAGGAATACAACACTATACACGAGCTGCATTTTGAACAGATGGACCCAGTCGTACATAGAGCATGAAACCCAGTCAGATTTAATACATAGGATCCCCCTCCAGATCTGGGTACATTGTTGTTGTTACCGCTGCCATTTTCATCCTGCTGCTCTAGAAGGACAAATATTTGCAGCACAGATAAGCAAACACCCCTCCCAAACACAAACTGGATCTTTATCAAATGCAGCTGATCCCAAAATGTTCACAATGTATGAATGAGATGAGAAAAGCACAAAAGTGCAGCCGGACAAGTGCAAAGAGACACAAAGAGAATATTGATCAGCCTAACCAAAGAGCTGCTGGTTGATCTGCCCACAGCCTGTGTGCTCAGTTCCCCCTGAACAACTGATAAACTGCTGTTCATCAATTCTAGCACAAAACCACAGCTAGGACATCTCCCTTTAGTGGCTGAATATCTCTGAATGAACACCTTAAACTTCCACCATTGATGCCCAGAGACCATCCAAGGATCTTGGCCTTAGACACTTGGCAGAGCTGTGTTACTTTTCCATGCAAAGAAGATGAATTCCACAACATAAAGCTGAAAATTAGATCTTCCCAAAAATTTTGGTTGACAGCAATGATGGTCAGCATATGTTTGAAAGAAGACCACCATTCCATCTGCTTCCCTTCCTTTTTCCCTCTGTCCCTTTCAAGTTGTCGTCCCCTCCCTTTTTTTTTTTCTTTCCCCACACGTCATTCTCTGTTTTATTATTAACGTTCCTCTGTGTAGCACACAAGCATTTTTAGGATGTTGAGCAGTCTTTAGGGTCAGCCCTAAGTATGATCCACTTGAGGATCACATTCTGAATAAACCACACAGTCATGGAACAGATAAGGTTGGAAAACACCTCTAAGATCCTCAGGGCCAGCCATTAACACTGCACTGCCAAGTCCACCACATCTTCCAGTTCATCAGTTTCCTAATTTTCCTTTCCTAACTCCTAGCACTGAGAAAAATGTGTGGTGAACCCAACCCACATCCTTTACTTCACATTTTGGAGCAGGAAAACATTGCCAATGGCTGTGCTCATTGCTGCTGCATCATAGCACCTACAACATAGAAATTTGTGTTTTCTTTTTCAGAGAAATAACATTTGGCCAAGTTTGAAAGTTAAAGAATAAAACCCTTAACTAGAAAATCTACCTGGAGTCCTGTGGGAAGTTAAAAAAAGCACAAATATGGAATAGTTAAAAGGCAATCCAGAGAGAGACTGATATATCTGATTAAGACTTCATGAAAACTAACACAGTGAGCTGAATAATAAAGTATTCAGAAGGAAAGCGCTTAAGCAAATTATTTCTATTTATGGAAGCAGGGACCTGCTATGAGATATAAAGTCAGAAAAATCCTGGCACAGATATAGGAAGCAATTAGATTGTGACAGATTTATTCTTGCCATTACAAGCACAATGGAAAAGTTACTTTTAAACCCGAGTTATCTGCGTAGCTTCCACTCTTCTCTGAATGATGGATTATACATAAATCAGGTTTTAGGGTACCCATCATTGTATTAGTGTATGACACATATTCTAACAAATACCTCTTATACTGAGGAAGAAAAAGTCAATAATCATTGGAATTTAACTAAACTTCTGCAGTTCTGGTGCTGGTACAAAGCAGATACCTCCAGAGAGCTGCACCATTCCTGCCCAGAGCTTCAGAGTGAGTTGCCTACAGAGAAATTGCCATTTCACATGACCTAAGCTTGATCTTCCTCTGCAAAACACAAAAGGTCTGAGCAGCAGAAAATTGTTCCTTCATCTGCCTCAATTTGCACCAGCCTTCTTCAGATAACTCATTGTTCTCTGAAAAGAACCCAAATTTTCACATTACTTGAACTTACAGTATTTCTTTCAGAAACTGGGACAAAAGGAGTATTTGAAAACAGTGACGCACCCACAATTATAAAGCTCAACCTGTTGAGTGGAAAAAGCCATCCACGTTGAATTCAGAAGACATTTACAGAACTGCAGCTGAATTCTACTTTTTAATATGAACCATCTCCTATTTCAGTATTGAAACAATGGAGAGATGTTCCAGTTCTGCCAGTGATAGATCCACACTAGTGACTGACCATGATAAGCTAATGCTCAAGCAGCCACAGAAAACCTATGCCTGGGAGACAGCCCAGAATGCTATTTTTACAGAAATTAAGTTTCTATTTTGGAAAGGTTAGGGGGAAAAAAAAAAATCAAACAGGACTTTCCAAGAAGAAAACACAGTGCTTTGACTATTGGAGGGCCATGGAAATGATTTTTGGCTGTTGCTGGGTTGCAGAGCCTGA
Source organism: Passerina amoena (assembly GCA_013401095.1). Taxonomy (NCBI): domain Eukaryota; kingdom Metazoa; phylum Chordata; class Aves; order Passeriformes; family Cardinalidae; genus Passerina; species Passerina amoena. The sequence goes on from WBNP01004818.1 coordinate 469,339, forward strand.
AGATTCTGCCCAAGATGTCCCCTTCTACTGCTCTGTGCTCTCACTCTGACAGAGGGCAAGACCCAGAAAGCCTCTTAGAGAAGAGGTTAAAAACCTACAGCCCAGCTCTGCAGCTGGCATTAACCTGTGCCAGGGTAAGATAGGCTCTTTTCTGTCAAATTGGGACAGTCACCTTTTTTTCTTACCCATCATTCACCTACTTAGTTATGTCCCTAGACACAGACTGCAAGCACCTCAGAGTCGTGGTTTTATTTTAATTCCCCAGTAGGCCCTGACCTAGGGAGGATGAGCTGCTGGACTATCAATGATCTTGTGATGCTGCCTTTCAGAAAGGTCTCTGTGCTGCAAATCTGGGAGCCCTGGGGTAATTTTTCTCCCTCCCCGGGGCAGCAGTAACCCTTCCCCACGCAGAGAGTTTCACCTGAGGGTTCCACTCTCACTATGGGACTTTTGTTTCAGCGCCAACTCCTTGCCCCTCTCCCTGCTCCAAGCAGCCCAGGTTGGGAGATAAGCTCAGGTGGAGCCTCCAGAGAGGTGATCCCCAGCCCTGATCCTTTCCAACACTGACCTCCCTGCTCCCAGCACTGCCTCCTCCTGTTGCCATGCTGCCAGCATCTTAGCCCCATAGCAGGGACTGCATTTCACTTATTAAGGCCTCTAAGGAAACCGCCTCCTATAATTTAGAACATCCATCATCTGGTTATATTTCAGCTTTTCCCTAACTTTACCTTGCAAACACAATCTGAGCTACATGCAGCATTCAGAGAGGTGAGAACAGGGGGTCATGCAAAGCAGTCCTCTGTGCTGCTTTAAGCATTGCCATTTCCAAATGTTTTGAAAAAGCAAACCCACCAGAATCACTAATTGGCTGCAAATCAAGAGGGATTTTTTTTTCCTGGTTGTTCTTTAAAGCTGTTTTGTTTCAGTTTCTTTACTTTCAGCTGTGCTGGGGAAAAAAGGAGCTCGGTCAGTCTGGAGGTTTATTCACAACACCAAACTCTGGCTGGCAGCAGAGGTGATCCTTTTACAGCTGGTGACTCAATAGCAGGATAACAAATAATATGGGAGAAGTACTTAAAACCAGTACAAACAGAGCAAATGTTGTGCTATTATGGAATGAATGTTGTGCAAGCATGGAATGAGGAACTGTTTGAATACCACACTGAACTCACCCCCAAATTCCGTAAAATTGTTTGATTTCTGTCAGCCCCTTGCCTTATTTATATTCATTCCAGTGGATGCTTGACTAGGCAGAAATCTAACAGGCTTCTGATTTTTTATAACTTAAACTAGTTTTCATTTATTTGTAAAACACTTAAAAATATTTTGGCGCTACCAACAGAATCTCTGTACAGAGTCTCGAGTACTTCTGTGCCTTGACCTTGATTAATGCCATTACTTTGACAGCTGGAGGCAAGCAGGCTCCACATCCCCATCAGGGACAGCAAAATGTTACAGCTCCACAAATCCTCTTTCCAAACAGCCAAATTTTAGGCCACCAGTAAATTTGTCATTACTGTTTAAGAAGACTGAGGAATGAGAATTCTCCCCAGAGGCAGACAGGGACAATCTGGGATAAATACTCAGAACCCTGATTGTAGCAAAATTTATGGATGCCTCTGAACAAGCCATTGAGTTGTTGTTTTGTTTGTTTGTTTGGGTTTTTTGGGGGGGTTTGTTTTGTTTTGTTTTTGTCTGGTTGAGGTTCTTTATTTGTTTGCTTGTTTGTTAGCTTTGGGTTTTGGAGGCTTTTTTTTGTTTTGGGATTTTATTTTTTTTTTTTGGTCTTTTTAGCAAATAAAACTGATTTTGTGCCATATTGGTCCATTTTTAATAACATGATAAGTCTTTGGAGCAACTGATCTTCTGCCAGTAGAGATTACTCAAATATGAAATATTAAGGAGGATATAATGCTAAAAGGTCCACTTGGGCACTAAATTCTTTTCAGCAGGGAAAGATTTTAGTAGTTATGGTAATAGCACAGTAGAGGTACAAACTTTCTGCGACAATTCCCTTTGCTTTTAAAGTAAATCCAAATTCTTTTAAAGTAAATCCAAACAGACACAGATTTTTAAAAACTTTTAAGAGGAGTTTAGTGACATAAAAAGTTATAAAAAAAATCACTGCAAACACGCCTTTATAAATGTGAAATCCAGTCATGGAAGAAGAGTAATGGAAAGATTCAACTAAGGCACCAAAAAATAATGTCTCTTTCTTCTACCCCTCTGTTAGAGTTACTCTTTTTTACTTATCACCTATGTATTTCTAAATCCTGACACTTCACATGCCTAGACATTGAGGTACTCTCATGAATCAGATTCCCTTTAAGCCTGAAGTTATTTTTCCTTCTTCTGAGAGTTCTAAGAGAACAGACACTTTTCCAGCCATTGCTACCTTTATCAGCTATCTTGCTAATGATGCCTCAGACATCAAAATATCAATAACTTTAAGTTATAAGAACAACTGGCACTGTAGTTTAAAACAGAATGGAAAACATCTAAGAAGGAAGATAAAGTGCTACTTGGCACAGCTGAGGAAAGAAATACACTGAAAGTAGTGAAGTATTAGAAAGAAAAATACCCTGTGCTGGTTCTCTCAGTCAGGTGCAATGTCTTAAGTGATACCAATGCTGGAAATGCCTTTGTCTTTATCCAACATAAAATGTGAGTGGCTTACTTTGTTTTTCTTCAAAGCTTTTCTATTTTTACTTCAGCTTAAAGAAAAACAAAAGAAAAAAAAAAAAGAACATAATCAAATGTATTTCTACTCTTTATGTTAGTTAGCCGTTAAAATTTCATTTTCAGACATCTTAGGGGCAGCAAAGTTCACTTGATCATCCAATTTGATCTCCCATTTCCAAAAAGCATGTAATTAAAGCGTAATCAGTCTCCGGCTAATGCATTTTCCAGAAAGCCACTCACCCCTGAAGAAACCCAGTGATGCTGCTATGGAGTTTAAAGACATTTACTCCTTCCAGAAGACCTCCTGACAACTTTTCTCTGTACCGTCTTCAACTGCCCAGCTGACTCCCAAAATTAGACACAAATTTCATTTGTGCTCCCTAACAGGATTTTGGGATGAACCAAATGAGTGGTTTTCATGCTGCGCTCTAAATATTGCACATTCCATTTGTGCTGCAGCCCAACCTCCTTTTTTCCTGAGTGCATCCACGTTTGAGGCTGGCCATGTTTCCAGCCATATTAAATACTAAGAAAGTATTTTATATGACTGGAACCATCCCACTGGTTGGCTCCAGTCATGCAGCTCTGTAAGACTTCTGCTACGTGTCTCTCCTTTCAATAAAGATTCTCTGTTGTCAAGCATTTAAGATCAGCCAAATCTGCAGTTCTTTCAGAATCATTTCTATTCCCAATGTCAAATCTAAGTAAAATAACTGTAGGGTGTTATTTTTCTTAGCCAGATCCATCATCCAACCAACAAATAAAATTATGTTTGTCTCCCAAGGCAAATTTCCACAAAGCCACATGAACTATCATGAGAAGAAAACATGCTAAAAGGGAGTATTGCCCTTCTCTGGCAACCAAATGGAAAAGAGCCACAGTTTGATCTCCTTTCCTGGGCCAGGCTGATGACAAACTGGGGCAGGATATCCTGCATAGGAGTGTGTCTGCATCAGCTTAAACTGAGCTACAGCTCCAGTTGTCCAGAAAAACAGCTGGAAAAAGCAGCTGGAAGACTGAAGGAGCTCCACCTACACATTCCATAGAGGGTGCCTGGAAAATGCACCAAAGTGCCAGTGACTGCTGCTGCACATGGTGTTCAAATCTGAAGTCAGAACAGGAATACCCGAAAAACTGACAGTTAGAAGTGTATAATGGCTGGGATTAATTAAACTCAGGATTTAATGTGCATCCCCTGACATATTAGAAGCTTTGCTGCACATACTTGAGGAATAATAATAGGTGTGAGGTTTCTTGAAGAGATTTTATGGAATAGGCTTTGCAGGGTCTTTGACACAATGGTTTGGTGAAGCAGACCGCACAGAGAATTAGCATAATCTGTTTTCCATTTGAACAAAATCCCTTCCTCAGCAGAGAGCTGCACTTTTCTAGGAGTTTTTACAGAGAAGCGTATTTATCAGACTATTACACAATATTAACAATGACTTTTAAAACAATTTTGAAGGAGATAACACACTGAAAGCATATCAATTAAAGTTTTTGAAGGCATTACATCCCAGGCCACTTATTCTCCTTTGAGTCACTGAATTGCTCTGCAATTTTCCTCAGTGGAGTCAAACATTCAACAGAAGGGAGCAAAGTCTGGTGCTGCTTGTTCAGTCTGTGGTGTGGAGCATGGGCTGTTGTGTGAAATCTAAAAATTAGAACCTTCTCTCCCAGAAGGATGGATTCCCATGTTGTCTGTGCTAAATATTTGAACTGCAGTAGGTGACCTCACAACTGCTTGAGTATTAACAGTTATCACGTTCTAGATTATCCCAGGAAATGTTTAGATTTTGACAGACTGGCAAAAATACTTATTTGCATACAATTATTTACTATTTAGGCATCTTTATAAACTTCAGTTTAGCAGCATTTTTTCCTGTGCATTTTTTAAACATCAACGCATCACAAACACATCAAACACAACTCCAAAAACTTGTGCTGTGATTTTGCATTGAGTTTAAGCTATAAATAATAGAAATATTCACAAATAAGCCTTTCAAAGTGACAATTCTACCTTCTATCACTAACTATTTTGGGTATTAAACAAGCAAAGCATGACAGTATATTTTTCAACATTTTAATTCTGGAAGATCGATTTGTTGGCTACCTTTACTAAAGAATATCTTTAAACAGCACTGAAAGCTGATGGTTGTCAGGCTTTGAGAATGATTGTCACATTTATCAGTACTCTATAAGTTGCTTTTAACAATTCCTTATAGCTCTGTTGGTTAACAGAACATTCTTTCAATGCATTCTGAACATCATTTTCATGAGTGAATTTATTGTTGGCTTCCACTGAATTGTAAATCAAGAAATACTGACATTATTTACATATATATATATATATACACAAGTATGTATCTATATATGAGTATGTGTGTATGTACGTGTAATAATAAAATTGCAGACTACAATCACTTATTGTTAATGTAAATCCAGTCCAAATTTAGCAGCTACACAAACAATATTAGACTAAAATAATCAGAACGGAATCTTATCCCCCTTTATTGAAAATAAGTTTGCCTCTCCTTATTTGTTTTGTGGCTCATGTTCTTGTATCTCACCTTTAATGAGGAAAAATTATTTATGCAAGTTACAGAATCTCACAAACCTTTCCATCTTGTAAAAAAATATTGATAAAGATTTGATGTAGACAAAAAATTAATATTCCTTAGTAGAATTAGCTTAGACCAGAACTTGATTTGGTTTTTACATTACACAAGTTTACACATTCCAAGTCCTGATTTAAGACTGGTTTAATACTGATTTGAGGTAATTCCAGGGAAATGCTCAACCAGGCCCTGCTGAAATCAAGTTCATCACTATTCTCAGTGAGAAACAAAGCAAACAAATATCAAAATTAATATTAGTTCCTACACCTAAACAGAAAAAAACCCACAACTGAGCTGTATGTATTCTAAAGTAGTAATCACTGACTAAGTAGCAATCTTACAGGAAAGATCTGCAGGTTTTAATGGATTTTAAACTGGACATGAACCAACAGTGTCAGCTATTTGGACAAAAGAGGAGTATTTGGACCAGGAGGAGTAAACCCAGCCTACAAAATACACAGCACAATCCTTTCCACTTGGTCAGACCCAATGTGGGCCAAGTAGAGCCTAGGGGAGAGCAGGAACAAGAGAAAATGCGATTTGACACTGGGGTTTTGTCTGGCACGAGAGGACAGAGCTGCAGCTTTGAAGGGCGAGAAAGCTGATGCAAAACTCTCTGTCCATGGCAATGGGACAAACAGCAATGAGCTCAGGCAGCATTAAAAGAGATTCAGGTGAGCCATGGTGATAAACTTGCTAATGATGGGGTAAAGAAGCCCACTGGAACAGATTGCCCAGGGAGGCAGTGGAGTCCCTGACAGATCTCTACCAGGAGCTGGACGTGTGTTGGGCCAGGAGAGGGATTTTGTGTCCCCTTGCTGTCCTTTCATCCCCAGTGCTCAGGACTGTGCTGACAAATCCCCAAGGGAGCACATGGCAAGCTGAGTGTGGCTGTACATACATTGCAGCACATCAGGCCAGCGATGCATTTTGATTTCTGATTAAGCAACCTCTAAATTCCTGAGATTCAAGGGGAGGAAACGGGATTAAAGCCTTTGCACAGTATTTCATCTGTCAGGGAGAGGTCCCATCAATTCTAAATCCATCACCATGCAAATGGGAACGGAAGCACTGAGATTTTTCTTCAACTGAGAACTCTTTGTTCATGACCCATCACTGCACCACAGCCCCTGTGCTGTGTGTCCCTTCAGTGGAAGGAAGGCTCACAACAGTGAGTCATGTTTGGAGGGCAGAAAAGGAGCTCAACCAGAGGAGTCATTAAAGGTTCTTTTGCAAAAAATAATCATTAATGATGTTTGTCCAGTGTTTCATTATTTCAGCCATTAAAGTTATGGGTGGAAAAAAAAATATTCCCCACTCAGAAACACATATTTTGGAAACTCTTTTCTGTCTGATGGATCCTGGAAGAAGCCCACTGTTCTGTTGTGTAAATGCGAGTTTGTTTTTATCATTTAAATTCTACAGAGTTTTTCTAGCTATGGTTCAACTTCTGGAAATGCATGGCACTAAATCTCTGGCCACATGAGAACATTGTAAGTAGGTACACACAGAAAATTACTAATGGGAAAGAAAAGAGAAGTTAATAATTTTGGAATACATTTGCAATTGTTATAACCTATAATGTCCTGAGCTCTTATTTTTATTTAATTGGTTTTTTTAGGAATGTAATTATTTTTAAACTATCCCATGCTCATTATGTTTCAAATACTATAATCCAGTTATGCTATCTTACTGTTTCACCAGTTTTCACTGAAATTAAATTTAGCATTTAGTGTCATTACTGAAAGAACATTCTCTCCGTGTAAACAAATTTGCTTTTGAATTTGACCTTTGACTATGTTTTGAAAAATGCTTCACTTTATGATTGTCTGCAAACCATTTAGTGAAGCTGAATATTTGAAATTCCCTGTTTGAACTGTTTCACTGGTCACCCAATCCACCTGGCTGTTTCTCCTGTGTGAGTTTCTGTTTTGTAAAGATAAAATTTTTAGACAGAGAAGGATGAGAGAGAATCAGAGGACTTTCAATTTTTCCAGTAAGGATGCAGTCTGGGAAAGGATTGTTTCAGATGAAATAGCCATAAGTTTCATGGTGATATAAGAAATGTCTTCATAGGTTTGAGCATGTGTGTTTTCCCCAAGCTTAAAATCCCAGATTTCCCAAAATCCCAAATGTGTCACTTTGCCATTTCCCAAAATACCACAGTGATTTTTCAGCGATTTGAGTATCAGTTAGTTGGACCTGGTCTGTAAACCTCTATGAAACTTCCTGTTGATACACCTGTTAGCTTGATAGGTAAATAAAAATGTCATATTGCAAGGGAAACACACATGTACTTCCTTTAACTTTCTGTCTGATTCTCTTGAAACCATTCCACTCCCCTCAGCTGTGCTGTTACTCAGGTTCAATAAAACAGACATTTCATAGTCAGTAAGATGCTTCCTAAATTTAGTTGAAAGTGACTCCAAGAGGAGACTTTACAGGACAGGAACAACCTTCTGCTCTTTTGGGCAAAGAGCCCAAAATATAAAGTTGTTATATTAAAAGCTGTTAAAATAAATGTTTCAACTAAAATAATTTCTCACTGGACTTCCCTGATTTCTTCACGTTCCTGTTCTGCCTCCTGTGATTTTGTCAACTTCCAGGCAGCACCTGGCTCAGGGATTCCACATATATAATTTTATTTGATTTGTTTATTTAATCAGTTTATTTAATTCATATATATAATTTGCTGCTTGCAAGGTGAGGCAGGCAGGAGTGAAGTCCCATCTGCTTTTCTGCCTTTGTAGAAGAGCGAGACAGGGCAGATGTGAAACTCATCTTTCAGAGGGCACCCCAACAGCATTTCCTAACAGAACTATTTGGAATAATCAGCATTTTCTTTTTTTACTTAATTAAGAAGGAGAAGGAGAATGGGGGGAAGCAAGCATTTAGTCTGAAATTTTTTGATTCAGGCCCTATTTGCTGTCATGCAAATGTCAATTTAGTGTGTAAATACAGCATAGAAAATAATACCCATTAGCATCATATTTGAAATTCAAAGGCACTGCAGGTCATGAGGTGCTGAGCATACACTGGGTCAGAGAGACATTTTTGAAGTCATGTCTCTACTCCAACATGGCTCTGTAGCTTTTTACCCATTAATTCATCTTCATGGTGAAACTTGCCAATTAAACCTGAATATTCACATCAAACATGAATGAACTTTCACATTCAATTAGTCCCCTATGTGAATCCCCCCAATTAGCATTTTATAAATGGCAAAATGTTTGTTTCTATTCTTTGGGTACTTGGTTTTGCAGGTAGAGGTACAACACATAAGATCATTCAGAATCACACTTAGTTGAGAGCTCAGAAGAATCAGAGATGATCATCTCACGCTAGCCTTGGTTCTAGAGGTTAAATTCTGGACCTTGCAGATTTTTCTAAAAAACAGATCCACTGCAAGAACTTAAGGGGTAAATTCAGCTTGGAAATGAAGACAAATTTCCTGACAAGAGAGGCAACAGAAGAGTTTCCTCAATAAGGTTTTCAGGCCAAGATTAGATTTCAGGGTGAGAAGCATTTTACACCTCTTGGACGCAATGGAAGTGAAAGTAGATCAGCCAAGATCAAAGAGCTCAGTCACCAGTTATATAGAATTTACTGAATTTATGCCATCCTGATTACTGTGCCATGCCTTCATGTATATTCCTTATGCATGACAGAAACAGAAATCTCAGATGCTTAGTGGCCCCTGTTCCTAATTATTTATTGCCTTGTAACCAACGGCAGCCTTTCACAAATACCAAAGAAATCTCTCTTAAGCATAAAGAGAAATAAAGGGAGGTTTATACCAGTGCAAGACACAGAATGAGGATGTTTGGTATGAAAAGATGTCAAATACTATAAAAATATTCTTGTTATGGCTAAAATTACTGACAGAGTCCAACAGAGGGTAAACACATCAGAAAGAATTCTGGTTGTCTCAGTGTTTATGTCACTAGATTATCCAGATTAATAACTCAGGGGGAAAGTATTGATTTATTTAATTATCCCAGTATTAGACTAACTGAAAATATTCCTATCAGTGATCAGTAAGAAACTCTGGTTCTCAAAACCTATCTCTACCCTTTCCTTAGAACAATACACAAACAGCTGGATTAATGTCTTCCAGTAAGAATACGGTGTCCTGATGTTTTCCTTGAATTTTAAATGCTATTTTAAATCCTAATGCAATAAAGGAATGCTGGAAATAAATAAAACCCTTAAATAAATAAAATAAAGAGCCAAAAATAAAATTTTGCCTGGCTAAAACCTAGATCAAACTGAAGGATCAACTTTCCTTCAACCTTGAGACTTGAGAGTCTTAAATCAGGATATGGGAGACCTGTGCCATTGCTCATAGTTCTGATCTTCTGGATGATGCTTTCCAAATTTCAATTTTTTCACTGTTACATTTTACCCTTGCATTATTATATTGTGATCTTTTAAAATATTCCACCATAGCAATATTTCTGCTTTTGTAAAGAATATTCCTGGGTGTTTTCTCCTGTAGGCAGACAAGCAAAATGCCTGGAAAGGATTGTTTAGAGGTAGGAGAGATCACATATAGTAACTAAAATTTCCTCCTTGTAATGCCCACCCAATCTGCAACTGCCCCAGTCTCATGAAATCAACTTACACATGAAATTTTCCTATATTTTCAGTGCAAAACCTGCCTGTGTATTTGTCAGATGTCTCCAAGTATCTTGCAAAATAATTCTATAGCTGCTCTTTCTCCAGTTTACACTAAACTGAGAGAGGAAATTTTGTAATCTTTTAAATATCCATCTCCAAATCTGGAAAAATATATTAAAAAAAAAAATAAAATCAACCAGATTAGAATGAGTGGGAAAGTGGAAAAATTCCTGGAAAAAAAAGGAAAGGAAGCAAAGGCAGGATATATCATAGAGGTTATATGTGTGTATGTTTCTACATCTGGGAAATGCAAAAGTTCACTTCCTTGCTTTGGGAAAATTAAGTTTACTTCAATTTGTGTCTAACTGCAAGAAAATAGCCTCCAAAACAACCACCATGAATTTTTAAAGCTGCAAGTCAACTAGTGCTGAACTTTGAAGGCAGTAAGTATGTTTTAATGTGCCAATGAATTCAGAGTTTTAATCTAGGAAAGAAAAAGAAAGGAAAAAATACCAAACAAAGGAGACTCATAATTCCTTGCCCTTTTTAATACCAAGAGTGATAATGCACATCTAGCCAAACCTACTGACTCAGGGGATTCTCTGTTATATACAAAGTCTAAATCAAGCTCAGTGTAATTTAAAATTCTCTGTCTGTAGTTTTAAATGCAAGCTGTGGTCTTGCAGCATAAATTAATTGGATGAGGTACTTAGTGTAGCTAATGCAGGAAGTCAGACTTAATAATCAGCGTGCTCCTGCCTGCCCTTAAAATCTATGAAATGCCAAACAAATACTTTAGCAGGAGATCTGCTATAGATGACATTCCCAGGAGAAAAATCTGGCCTTTGATTTTATGTATCTATCAATACCTGAAGAGAAAGGTCTTTAATATATGGTTCTGGTCAAACTAAAGGAAGTCTCTGATGTATGAAAGGTAAAGGTCAAATGACACTTAATAAAAATTTCAACACTGGAAAGTGAGGAAATTAACTTTGTTTTATAACTAGCTTCCTGCTATCCAAAAGAAGAGCTGGATTCTGCATGCTAAATCTGTGCCTTTGCTTCACTGACCACAAATCCTCGATTTTCCTGGGCTGGACACCCCACTAAGGCAACGTAATCGTGTGTGCTCTGTGGTGAAAAATAATTTTATTTCCAATGTACCAAATGCTTAACATTGAGCCCAATGAACCACATTTGAGCATTTAATCCAGGAAGATGAGATGGATGGGTTTGTACTTTGTGTGCCAAATGTGAGGATACCGGAGTAGCACCACCTGTGCACTCTTTACCTCACCTCTCAAAATTCATCTCTGTTTAATTCAGCTCTGTCTTTGGGATGTTGAACAGCACAGGACTGGGAGACACCTTCTTCTACATTGTAATAATAGCAGTGGAGGTTTCAATAAAATGAAAATAACACAATGTTTTTTCTAAGTATAATTTTGTGAGAAAGGCTTGGAGGAAGAAAAGGAGGGCCCACAAAACACCCATAAATCCATCCATGCCCAAGTCCTAATATAAACCCATTGCTCAAGGACTAAACTAAAGAAAAACCTCCTTTCACATTCTACTTCGGGCAAGAAACTCCAAGAAAAAGGCCACAATATTGAAAAAGGGGGAAAGAAATGGAAAGGACTAAAGAACTCAAAGGCCCTTAAATTTTGGGGGTTCACATCACAGAGTCAAGGTTTAAAAGTCTTTGATATCTAAGTCTTTGCAGAGCTCTGACAAATAATAGCTGGTCTCATGAAAGGAAGCTCTATAATATTGTTTTAATTTAATTAGTATTTTACTGTTTATTTCCCTTCCAAATTTTTTTCCTCCCTTTATAAAAATATGATTTGATAGTCATTTGGCTCAGGATTCCAAGCAGAGCAAATTAAATCCTGAGCACCAGAGCAGGTTAGTGCCATTTTTTTCTGGTTTCTGTTGGTAACTTGAATCAGTATTTCAGACATTAAACTCTTTAAACCTTAACAAGCTGTGATAGAAGGAAAAGTCAGAGCAGTAACATGAGGTAGAAAACACAGCTCTTGTGTTCTTCTCCTCTCTGAATGCAGCAAATCTTTACTGCATGGGCACTCAGCAGACAGAACCTGCTTATTTGCAAGATCATTAATTAAGAAAAGTGAGCTTAGAGGAATTTCTATCTTTCTTTTCAATGCATGCAAATTTTCATGCAAGAGATATCCAGCATTTCAGCATATGCAGAATGGAGAGGTTTAGGGAAGGAACAAACCTATGTTCTCTATTGAAGTTTGGGTTTGAGTAACTGAAAAAACAAAAAAAATCCCCACACCCTTTTTTCCCACTATGTTAATTAATTACCCTTCACATGTCTTTAGCCAACAGAGGAGCAGTAGAAAATAAGTAATGGATTTTCTGTGCTGCCAACACCAGAATATGACAACCATGGTATCTTCAAAATGCCAGCAGCAGCTTTGTCTCTGCCACTGCTAACATTAAATGCGGGCTAATGTCACACTTGGTGGGCTGCTGGCTGCTTGGAGAATAATAAAATCATGTCATCTGAGCTGATACATTACACACAGACACACAGATACATCTTTGAAAAATTATAATCACATAATGAATTGCATGTTTAAAATAGTGGAGAGTGAACGTGATTATTAGAGTATCATTGCAGGCAATAATATTTTGTAAATGTCTGGTTTGACTGCATGCATGGATAAGCTACTCAAATGTTTCTGTGAAAATCTTAACAGAGGAAAAGGAAAGTAAAAAATACTTTTTGAAGAGTAATTTAGAAAAAAGGAAAATTAGAGGTACTGCAGATTTTGAAAACTCATTTTGAGAGTAGGAACATCATCTGCAAGATAAAAAAAAATCTCTAATATCTATATACATGTGATCAGATGAAAGATAACATTTCTCAATGTGAAAATGTGCTTATTAAGTACAAACGAAAGTCCTTGATTAAACAATGGAACATTTTACAGCTTTTCAGCCTTTGAATGCTGCCTTCATCTTCCCTCATTGCTGGCCCTTTATTTAAGGGCAGCCCTCAGGAATGAACGGACTCAGTTCAGTTCAGACAGCTCCTTCAGGTGCTGCAGCTCTTGCACTCAGCTCAGGCAAAGGAGCTGAGCACGTTGGTCATGTTCAGAGATATTTAATAAGTCCTGGCCACTCCTTCCTTGCAAAACAAAGTTTCTGCCTTTTTCACTGTCAGCAACTGTATTGCATAAAGAGAGAATATACTCACAACCCAAAATTCAGCAGATGTTTCAGAACATCCTGACCTTTCTATCAGCGAGAAAAATGCCTGAGCACATTGGTATATTCCAGTTTGGAGGTAGTTCCAGCACTGCTAAAGCAGCTAAAAAAAGTTTCAAGTAATTCCTAAATCTAAAGCAAACATCATGGCATGCCAATTGATGCCCTAAGGAGCTGGCACAGAGGTTAGATGGAGTAATAAATGGGGAATAAAGTGGATTTTTATTGAAGAACCTTCAAAGGCCACACCCTGGCAATATCAGACCCACAGTCATGGCTCTGCCCAGATAGCTCCACAATGGAAGGAAAAGAGAGCTTGGTCATGAGATCTCACATTTTTATAAGTTTTAGTCAATTTTCCGTACAGGAGCCAACTGTCCAATTAATAGCTTTAAATGATGAAGTTTCATCCTCCTTGCTTGCTTGCCCACCCTCCTCCTTTCAGTTGTTTTTGCTCTGGGCCTGAAGTTTGGAGAGATTTTCCTTGAATAGGATTGTTTTGTCTCCACCACCCTGTGCAAATGTCCTAGTGACAATTAATATAAAGCTAAAAGCTGCACACCAGACAGAACAGAAAAACTTAAACCCAAGGTATCACAATGCTGGAGAAGAACCTCTTCCCCTGTCTCATGCAGGTCTGTAGCTCTCAGAATTGCTTTCCCTCTGCTTTGCTCCAAGGCAGTGGGAGAAGCAAATGGGAGCCCATCTGCCTCTACACATGAAGGGACTGCCCAATTCTGTACATTTTACTTGTGGTTTTGACTGTATAAGCAAACAGCTGCAGCCAGTGACCTGTATCTTGCTATCAGCCCTCCTAAAACAAGCAGCTAACAATAAACACTCTTCAGGCAGTTTGCAGTAATTTCTGAAACAGAAAGAAGCAGTTTTGTTTCAAAAACTGTGACTCTGAGCTTGAAGTGCTGATTGTTGGAAACAAGGGGGTTTTCACATGAATTTTATATGGATTTGAGGATAGCAAATACCCAGTGAAGAGAAAGATGCTACTTTTCAGCATGACTTAACCAAAGTTTTGCAAGACTGATCTCCCTTTCATCACCTTGAGATTGAATCAGGTAAGACAGACCAGTGCCTTCCCTGAATAGAACAGAATAGAATAGACTGTATTGTACCTTCATCCCAGGGTTCTCAAAAGAGAAATGGATCCCATTGTGTGCAGCAGTGTCTTTCAAACCAAACAAAGGCTATCCAGCTTAGTCTTAAGGGCACACTTTCCAATTGTGTGTCCTGACAGGATCATTGCCAATACTTTGCTTCTATCTCCCACAGTATCAGATTCTTGCTCGCTGTCTTAAAACTATTCCAATAAACATGAGGGCATTATCCCCTTTAAGTAATTAGAGAAAAATTGCATTTACTGTGTAATAAAACACTGTTAAATTTTCATCATCACTGATGTAAAAATGCTACACAATCACCTTTTCTCTGGAAAAATATATATTAAGCTACCCATGTGACCAGAATAGCACTACACCTGCACAGCTTGAAATACAATTTACACCTTGGAAAAGAAGTTTTAAAATATGCAGCCTGTCCTCTGATTAATTACAAAGATGATTTCATGTTCTTTCTGATGCAGTAAAGAAGGAGCATTCTTTCCCACTTTACATGGCCTTTGAGAACTTCCAAGTGGCACCTCTGAATAAATGGGAAGAGCTGCCCCTTTCCATTCCCTTGCACAGGAGAGGCCAATTATGGCTCCTGAGGGCTGTGTGACACCACAACGCCTACAGCTGGATTTTCTGCCATTTTTTGCCCAAACCAGCCCCACATCTGATCTGAGGCATCCCTGAGGAGCATGGCAAGTGCTCCAGGAATTCTTTTCTCTCTGTGACCACATGAAAAGTGCTGTAAGGCCTGGAGTATTTTCCCACCATGCCTTATTGGCATTGCAATGCAAAGATGCAGCGCTCCAACCCAAAATTCAAACCAGCCTCAGGACATTGTCTCTTTCCCAGAAGAACCAGCTCCCCTGGTAGATAGCAAAATTAATTTAGTTTATATTTCACTGGCTCAAGCAATGGTGACATCAGTTTTCTCATGCCAGTGGGATGGATAATGGGAGCTCTTTCACAAGGACCTGTATCTTTCATTGCCTTCTGTGCATCAGACATGGGCTTAACCAAGGAAGGCATTAACTGGGATGAAATGACAAAAATTAGCCCCATTGTAATTTCAAGGCAAGATCTATACTCTTTCTGATTCTTCCTCAACCTTTGTTTATGAATGACAGGTTGTTTCTCAGATTCCATTTAAACTCATTATTAATATGCAGTTATTTGTGCAATGCATGCCATTCAAGCTCAGATATTTGCTCCCACAAAATACTGGCTGAGACAAGACTGACCTGAGTTATTATGTATTTTCCTTCCATTGTGCTGATAGGAATATTCAAACTGATCAAGAAAGAGTCTTTGAGAAAGCTAGCTAAAATTTCCAGATGTTTCCAAAAAAATGCAAGATCCCTTTACAGCAGTAATAACCTATTTAGTATTTGACAAATGCAACCGCACTGAGGATTTCATTGTGGCAAATCATCAAGTCATGTTTCTAAACCAAAATATAGAGTGCCTGACTTGAGGCATTCAGACAGGAGACCACGATTACCCAGAGGTGCTGAGACCAGCAAACCCTGAAGGGAGACTCTGACTCTCTGCAGCATCATGAGGCTGACTTTGTTTTGTTTAGGAGTTCAAATATTGGTCTGGCCATTTAGCTACGAGTGCCTAAATTGCAAAGGGTTGACATCCATACCAATAAATAATTTTAAAATGCTGAACTTGCTTGTGAAACAACAGGCAATGAGCTAAACGTGTGTGTCCTCCTAAATTTTGAAGACAATCTGTTAAGATCCTAAACAAACAAGGACAAACCCAACACTTTTGTATTTCTATTCAACTGCCTTAGGCAGTTAGTTTTTGCATCAAAACAATTTTCTATATATCAATTTCTCTTAGCCTAGAACTTCATTGTGGCTAAATCCAGGAATCTGGTTAATTATGCAGCCATCACTAGTACTAAAAGTAATTATTTTACAGAGGTTTAACAGAGTATTAAGGAGATATGTAAATTAAACAGCATATATCTATTTAGGAACTGTTTTAGGATATTATTATAGAGTGAACAAATAGTGCACAGTCTTACATTTTATTTCAATAATGGCTTAGACACTCAAGGATGAGAAATCTCTTGGTTTTGGCCATTAAACCCTCATGTTACTGCACATTTAATAGAGAAAAAAAATGTTTCACTTTATTAGCAGCGCTGCTATCTGGCCATGTCTGACACTTCAGAACCATACAAGCAGAAAGTCCCAATTCAGGGAGACAGACATTAAGAATAATAAATATCTCTTTCTACAGGCCAGGAAAGGGCTAGGCTGGAAATGCCTGGAGAGAAGGGAAAAGACAATGTCAAGTAGTTACCAGCTAAAAACTCAAGGCCTGTTTTGAAGAGCAATTTTCCTCATTCCCTCTAGCTTCTCTTGCCCCTTTGCTTATCTGGCTGCAGAAGTTCAAGAATGAAGGTTTGGGGGGCTGCACTGCAATTCTTCCATCTCATCTCAAGCAAGACTACACAGAACCCATTTTACAGGGCCATGAGGGCAGCAACCAAGCTGTAGAAAAGCTGGAAGATATGGTAAATGATGGAGAATTCAGAGAGGAATAGGGTGGTGCACACAAGAGCCAGAAAAATGACTGTGCCAGTGTCCAGCATGAATAAGGACACGTCCAAAATGACCAAGTAAAATCAGCCTAGGAAGAACATTGAAGACAAACTGAACAAAACCTAAGATATTCTTTAGGTACAGGAGTATCCCACTGCACACAATTATATTCTCTCTTTGCCAGATATTTAAAAAACCAGTTCCCATTGGAAGGGGATGGCAAGAGAAAGATAATTGCATATGGACTTAATTGCACAGCATATATTAGAGACAAATGGCACTTTTGCTTTCCAAAGAAAATAATCATAATCACTACAGAGCCTTCAGAATCTCTAATTGCCTTTGAGTAATTATCCATTTCTCCTTACACTGTGTTCAATTTAATTTGTGCAACAATTAACTGAAATAGAACACAAAAGTAAAAATAGTCAGGTTTTCTCTTTAATTATTTATTTAAGACTGGGAAGATAAATCATCCCAGATTTTAAAAGCTGGTTTCCTCATTCTAGTTATTAAATTCTGGATATTTATTTGCATTTCCTGTTGCTGGCACAGAATCACCTTGTGAGCTCACATATTAAGAAAGACAGCTATAACCATTTTAATGGTTTTAAAAATTAGTAAGGTCATAAACACAAAATAAAGATATTCTGCATCAGTGTGTTCTTCATTCATTTTTATGCTGCTGACACCAGTTTAGTTTTTAATTATGATACTGTTTTGTGATGCACTGGTAGCATCACTTGAAGATATAAAAATGAAATCTTTTTCTAACAGGATATACATAGAATAACAGGAGGTTTTGCCATGGTAATCCCTCTCTGAGAAGCAAGACAGAAACTGCCACTTGTGTGTGAGAGTGAGGAAGTCTATGTTTTAATAAAATGTGGATTAGACACATTTTGATGTGGATTCTTTGGCTTTAGAAAAAGAGATGGAGTACATTCAGCAGAGGACTTGTCACAAAATCAGCTTCAGCTTTGTGTTTCCATTCCTTTCTCCATAAACTGAACTCATTGCAGATTTGGTTTTATGGAAGGTCAATTTTATGAACCTAGTTTTGCACTGCCATAAAGTGGAAATTGTATTCATCAGTAGGGAGAGAAACCTTTCAACAGGATAAAGAATTTTAACCTTTCAACATCATAAAGAATTTTAAATGGAACTTTTGTTTTCTCCCCAGTTCTGAGGGTACAAGCAAAACTGGAATTCTTTCCAGTTACACATCTTATTCATTTTGCATGTTTTCTGAAGTCACCATTGTCTCTTATCCTGAGCCTGAATGTAGTCATGGGTGTTTTAAATCAGGCAGCTGCTGGTGGCTAAGCCAACACAAGAAATAACCTTTCTTCCCCTGTGTATGAAATTGGACTTGGTACATTATTCAGTAAACTCATGCAAAATTTCTAGGTATTAATGACAACCCAGAGAAATGCTAAGCTTCGTAATTAATTCCAAGTAAAAGAGATTAAATACATCCTAATGGTACACACTGTTAAAATGATCACCTGAGAAAGGTCACACACTGCATGTCTGCCCCATCCCACACTAAGGAAGGCCATGGAAGAAAAAATAATTTATTGCCTATTGCCTGTTCTATTTGCTGGTGGTAAAGTCCAAAAGTCTGAAGTCTAAAATTACAAGAGCAATTTTCTATTTACACGTGAGCATTCTGTCCATGGTCCATTCATCTTGGTCCTGCCACTTTTACTAAGTACTTCTCTAATAACAAACAGTACCTGCAAGTTTTAGGCTGATGCAGAAGAAAGCTAAGGCAGAAGAAAATATCTATTTCCCCTTGATTCCTTAGTAAAATCACACCATACAGCTGTTAAATTAGTGCAGGCACCACCACAGAGCTCAATAAACAGAAATTGTCAGAAACCCTCCTAAAAGGTGGCATGAATAAAAATGAAAGGAATCAAATTCTGAATTCTTAGCTATCTTATCAGGGAAGAAGTCACAGATGGCCCATTGGGGAATCAATTATGGATGGAAGGTTCATGATCCAAAAGCTTTGTGCCAGTGAGATGAATCTTAAAGGTATAATAAATGATGATAATCTTAGGAGGGAGATACATAGCAGAGGAGAAAAGATAAAGTGAAAATGGCCTGCAGGATGGAGCCTCACTCATTTGTCACAGCTCCTACAGAAGACACAAAAATTGCCTTTTTATCCCCTTCCCCACCCCAGTCAGGTCCAGCTGCTTCTCTATTCTGAAACTCTTTCTCAAGTACATGCAATGTCAATATTCTGCTGGGTAACAGCCACCAGCAGCTTTGGTACCCTGCACTTCCCAGGGAAATTTGGTCAGGCCCAGTCCCAGAGCTAAAGAAATGCACTCTGACACACAATTTCCCTGCATTGTAATATAACCAGAAGTGGGAAAATGTTCTTTTTCAGGTGATTGAACCAGCTTAAAATTGTCTGTTTGAAATGTGTTGGCTGCCACCTGAGCTTCTGTTTGAGTCAAAAGCTCAGTGCAGGATCTCACCCAGACGCTGAATTGATGGAGAAGCTCACAACAGAGGAATTCCCAGAAAAACTCTTCTCTTCCCACAGGTGGGACACAAAAATGTTTATTTTTCCAACAGTAATGGAGCAGGGTCCTTACAAGGAGTAACCAAATGCTTGCTGTGGGGAAACAGCTGTGTCCCATCCCTGGGTGAGAAACCTTTCCCTGTGAAGCTGGTGGGCTCCTGTAACACGGGCCATTATTCAAATATCATCAGAGAATGATGGCAATGAATGGAAAACTGGAATAACAGCAAAGGTACAATTTCTTTATAGGCCACCTCGAGAAACTCTGTGAATACAATTTGAAAGGACTAATATTAGCAAAACACATTTAGAAGCAAGTAGGGTTGACAAGGATAAAACATTATATGAATGTTTTCTCCAAAATGGAGAAAAGTGACTGTTAAAAATGTCATTCTACTCTGATTCATCATGTCTCCTTTGTATATTCATAAACTTCCACCTAAAGATGGTTACAAATTTTTTTTTAAATCAATTTCACTTTTTCCTGTATAAATCATGCTTTTCCATAGACTGAAAAACAATTTTAGCTTTGCAAGCTGAACTTTATTAAAAGGCGTAGTCATCATTCCAAGCCTTTATTGCGCTTGTCTGCGAGCTTGAATTTTTCTAGTTTTAAACAGGATGATAAATAACACAGGGTTGACTTTTATGACTGGAATGTGTCTGGGAACATTAACACTGCCTTTGACATAATGGCCTTTATTTTTTCTCTTTTCACTAAGAGAAGTTACCCATTAATTATTCTCCTACATCCGGGAAAACATTTTGGAGCCTCTTGGTACAAAACAAATGAAACCCCCTGAGGATGTAGTCCAGGAATGCACGGAAGAGTTTCATTCAGATTCTTCTTTACAAAGTCTGTCACAAGTTTATGGTAGCTCAATACAAGAAAAGAAATTAGCACCAGGTAAGAATGAGCCAAACCTTAAGAGTTCTAATCTTTACACAGGGTAAAAAATGAGAAGCAAGAGCACGCCCACATGTAATAGTGTCCACTTCCCTGTTCACTAATTTTAAGATTTCAGAAAAGCTGGAAATATTGCCTGCAAAAGATTCTAATAAATTTCAGCATTTGTTCATTTTTTCAGGCATTTTTTACACTGTAGGATACTTCATTTTCATTCCACCTGAAATTTTAAACTTTTCAGTAAGTCTCGCCTGACCCAATCATCAATTCTAACAATTCTGAAATTGCAATTTCAATAAATGTATTATTTGCTGATTTTATTTTGACTGCCCAGTACTGGGCATGCAGCCTTACTGGTGGTGACTGGGACTTGGACCAGACAGGACTGAAAAATAACCGAATGTAGAACCTTTTCCTAGGAAACATTTCCTTATACAATGAAACCTGAGCAGGATTTTCTTCTGGCAAAACTGCCTGTATACCATATTGCTTGTTTTATCCTCTCTGACAAAGGCAAGCATGGTTGTTTACAACTTATGAATAGCAACAGAACAGCAGAAAATATTTCAAAGTCTGTGCAACTTATTTCCTTTCAACTAAAAACCTGATGTATTGTAAAGCCCCAGCATCTGCTGCCATTCAGCATGGGGTAACAATAGATAATTTCTGCTGTTGCTGCTCAGCAAGAAGAAAAATATGTAATTTCTACAGTCTTGGAACGGCCTTTCATAGCCTTTTTTCTTCTACCACAGAAATCCCACATGTTCTGCAACTGAAAATTCTCCAGTATTAAAATGTGAGAATATATGGACAGTGCTGAACAGGGACCTCCTGTCCTTCCTACAAGTCACAAAATCTTTTAGTGAGAAAGTTGAGGGAGCCTCAGGCTAGCACAACAGAAAATAAGCCTCTGGAGCCTGTGGGAATCATGCCAGGCTGATGGCTGCATTCAACCACGGGTTCCACCTCCTCTTTTGTACAGAAATTAACTGAATCTCTCAGGTTTAGGAAGAAATCTGTTAGAATTCAGCAGGTGCCTGGACAGTCAGTGAAAATAGGAATAGCAAATAATAGCAGATGTGTGGGAGAGCACAGAGAGAGGCTTGGTCTGCCCACAGCAGCAATGCACAGGGGCTGGAGAAAGGAAGAGGGAAATCACAGGCTGAAAGGAACAGGAAATACATTTTCCATTTAAAATGTCTTGTTCACTCACAGCTGCCTTCAAAACACTAGTTCAGGGGATAAAACAACAATTCATTTTTAAATATATTGCAAGTAATGTTGAGATAGCAGCTCTAATACGTAAGTTGCTGCCTGAAGCACACATGGTTTTGTCCCCCAGTTACATTATGAGGATAAAGAAATCTCCAAGTCCTGCTAAGCTGTGCATCTTGCACTCAATTTGTAGGAACACAGTACCAGACAAACCCACAGAACTGTGGCAGTAAAAATTTAACCTAGATGTAAATAAACCTATAACCCAGCCAGACAATTTCCAGGGTAAGTGTTTTAAAAATTGCTGCAAAAATATTTTTTCTAGGAGGCCAAACCTCAAAATAAAAATATTTCATTAACATTTGTATAGAATATAATAACAGGTAGGTGTTTTCTGATAGTACAGAGGCAGCTCTAGTCAGCCTTAGATCTATTATCTGTTCCAAAAAGCCCCAAAATCCACAGTGGCCATGCCTGGATGCCACACAGCCTCCCACAGTCACTATAAACATTACTGGATTGATGGGAAAGAAGCAGTTAAAACACAATAAAACAAATAATTCCACAATTAGCATCAGTTGTCTCACAACCTATCAACATGCATTTCCTGACTGCAAAATTAAGTCTTAAACTTATTTCTTCTAGGTTTTGTACAGGCCATATGGCTTTCTCTGGTCTGTAACATTCTCTTTAGTGTAACCTCTCAATGTTATATCAACCTTGCTGCGGTCTTATTTATCCTTCCCAGATGCTCTGCACATACCACACTCTTTAATAGGCATAAATCTTCCTTAGCAAGCCTTGTAGCCTGCACTGAAAATGATGATGCAGAGTAAATAGGGGAATGGGTACATGGAGTAGCTACAGGAGTTATCAGGAGGCAAACCAGGCTATAATTTTATAGTTTGTCAGATACTTTGCTAAATGCAGTGTCTCTGTGCGTGTGCTCTTTCTCTGTGGGGTACAAGGATTTGCTGCTCCAAATCTATTGAAATTCTTTGCATTATCCTAAATGATAAATATAAAAGCACACACAGAGAGTACTGTCAAGTGTTTATACCTGTGCCTATACTATATAAAGTAAATAAAATACATATAGGCAGTGAATCCCTGTCCTCAGTGAATCGCTGAACCAGGATTACCACAAAGTTATTCGGAGGTGACTGAGAGAATATCCAAATTCCAAGGATTGGTGCATAAAAAGAAGAACAAATTGATTCAAAATGTACAGATTAATGTAGCAGTGATAAAGAGGGTGGAAGTACTTAGCACTTTCCTCCAGACAAAACAATTCTGTGCCCTCAGATGGCACTCTCACAAGAGCTAGATATATCTGCTACCATGATCCCTTTTCACTAATAATAAAACCAAGGCCTGTCTTTCTTGATAGAATTTTGAAAAAAATTTGAATTCAAGCATTCAATTAATATTTTTTTTCCTTAAGCACTTTTACCATATCAGTAGGCCTGAATTAGTCTTCTGCTAGCTGAGAGTCATTAAACCAACAAACAAAACTGCTGTGTTTCCCATCTCCATTTCCCTTCCACGAAGCCCTCCATGAAAAACTGGTTGGGAACAAGAGGAGTGGTGGGTTGTTTTCCATAAACCCAAGATGCATGATGGTGAAACAAGTGGCATGGCATGCCCAGTGCAGGGCAGGGGCTCAGAGGGGTTCAGAGGACTCCCCTGGCAGCCCCCAGCCCTTGTCCTGCAGCGCTGCCGGCACAGCCTGGGGCTGGACATTGCAGAAGGAGCCTGGCACACCTGCAGGGCTGCTGCACCAGCTGCCAGATCATGCAGAGAAGGCTTGAGCTTTCTTATCCATGCTCCTGCAGTGCCCAAAGACAACAGAAATAATCTCCCAGTAAACTCCCTGCAGACAAAGCACCCCATTCCAGAGCACACCTGCGCTTCAAGGTGCATTTCAAGTGAGATCAGGCCAGGGGACACACTGGCCTCCTGTGCCTGAGACAGCTGAAGAGAGAAACTCTTAGAAATGCCATTTCAGAATTGGGAATAGAAATCTTTGTTTTCTCACTGAGTACTGCCAGCACAGTATCTTTTTGCTTTTCTTTATATATAATATCATCTGCAGGGCCAGCTTTGAGTTACAATGCACAAAGCACTACACAAAAGAATGGAGTATCCAATACTTTATAGACTGCATAGGAAATAGAGAAAAGAGATACAACCACCACAAAAAGGAGTGTCTTGACTATGGCAGACCTTCATGGAGGAGGCAGGGATGACCATTATGTCATACCCTGGGGGAAAGTGCATTGTCAGATATATTTCAATTATGGGTTAAAATAAATTGGTTGCTTTTTAAACTCTACTGTAGGAGTGAGGTATCTAAAATTACCCAAGTGATTTCCCTGGATTTATTTTTTCCTACTGAAAATCAGCAACATTTTTGTTCCTAAATCATTTGTGATTTTATTAAGAACAAGTACAATAAAGGAAATTCTAGCAGTTTAGCTACGCCATTTGTCATTGCTGCAGGACCAAATCCACAAACCCAGCCTGCAGGAGCTGAAACAGACTGCATCCATTAAACAATCTGACCGAGAAATATTCATAAATTTTCCCTAGATCACTGATTCTTCACCTACTCTATATGCAAATATTTTTCAACACACCGAGCAAAATCCTTCTGCTCACTGACAATTCTTAAGCAGCAAGAAAAACAACAGTCCAAGAAGGAAATAATGGGGAAAAATTAACAATACTTATCCATAACATTACACTTTTCATTAGTAGCTATCATAGCAGTATCATCATCCCCTTTTTTATTCCTTTTCAGTTAAGAGAAATGAGAAACAGAGAAATGATGTCATTCTTGAAAAGTCAGAAATTGATAAGCAATCTGAGTTCCATGCCTGATGCCCATTCAAGGAGACAAAACCTCATTATTCCTTCCTGAAAAGGCTAGAAATATTTAAGGAAAAGAAAATCAAATTAGCACACCATCTTGGATACCTTTTGTACTGTAAAGTGCACAGGATGCTGAATAAAAATAACTGGGTGGTTTTATTTTTTCCTGCACACAAGCTTTAAATGACTGTATTGTTTATCACAGTGATCATGAAGACTTGACTAAAAACTTCCTAAGTATTTAAATATTAATCTTTTTATCCCTTGGAAGATTTTTAGCAAAAAATAGTGGCAGGATAGTGGGTACAGATAAAAGTGCATGAGTCATACTCCCATGACAGAAAAAAAAAAAAGTACTTTAAGTGACTTCTCTCTTGTCTGCTTTTGAGTATGCAACTGAGCACAGAGCAACAAATTAACTTACTTTTCAATATTGAAGAAGAGCCATGAGACTACTCAGTATTCTGTGATGAGTAATAAGGGTTGAACACAAACAAAAACCCCAAACATCTAAAGTAGCTAATTCTCTTCTTATAAACCACAATAGCTGGTGGCCACAGGTTCCTCTACAGACATTTTCTACTATTCCTTGCACATTTTGAAACGTGCATTAAAAAATTTATGACACTGCTGGGCAACCAGAAGAACACACGAGAGGTTCATTTAAAGACAATTCCAGGGCCGAAATAAGAACTTTATTCCTAATCCTCCAGTTCTAGAATGCACATGGAGCAATTCTACAGTCCAAAACTTGCTTTCCTGAAACCAAATTTAAAAGTATTAATGGGGATAAGATGAGGTTCATCTGAGGGCAGACTTGAAGACTTCTAAAAAAAAAAGCTTTACTTGTGGATTTTATGAATGGTCAAAGAGAGGAAAATCCAAGTCTTGGCAAATACCTTACAAAGCACAATTTTATTTCATTTTGAGTCCTCAACTCATCTACACCATCAGGAAAGGATACAAGCACATGGATCTTTTATACATTTTCAGTATGAAAGTTACAGCTAAGAGAAAAGTGTTCAATATGTTTCTGCTACCCAGAACAGTTCTGCTGGAGACTGAACTGAATTTGAATCTGATCTCAGTAAGCAGTCCTTACTATTTTAACTTCCATTTCTTCTTCACTTTATTTAAATTCCTTCAGGAGCTAAAGAGAATATTCTGGAAACGAGAAAATCGATATTGCTCCCCTGGCAATGCAAGGCATATGCCATGGGCGTGGGCTTTTTAAAACTATTCTGACTGAATTTTGGGCCTTTTTATTCATGTATTTTGTATCTTTATAGCAAATCTCTGTGTAGGAATAGGACCAAAGAAAAGTCAATGAGTCTCCTATACCCCAAAGAAGAAAATGTGTTATTTAGTCTTCTAAATGCCTATCTGATTAACTTCCCTACATTTCTGATATGCACACAGAGGTGACAGCTCTCCCTGCTGTACCATACCTGAAAGTTTTAAAGCAATTATCCTCAAAAGACTTCTTAGAGATGGAAAATGTGGGAATGCTACTGCCTGCTCGAAGTGGAGGGGTGTCATCCATCCAAATTTACCAATGGTGGGCTAAGGTGCAGTGAAGTTAAATAATTTACTCTAAAACATACAGTAAATTGGTCAATTGGTAACATCAAGAAGTGATTTACAACTCTTCTTTAAAATCCCTTTTCAATTTTATTTGAACAAGTTATAAACTTGAAAATGAAATGTTCCAGTTCCCAATGAAAACTGTTTTAGGGGACTATGAAGATTAGCAGCTGTTGAATTTGACAAAAATAAACAGGCAGTCATAATTTTGGATTTATTGGTATAGGATTTAAATTGTTCAAATTAGATATTGGTGGGGAAAATAAAAGTCTTGGCATGCTCCTATAAGCTTTAAATCCCCTCTGGATGCTTTTAGTCCTGACAGATGAAGTTTTGCCATCCTGCTCTGCTCCTCAGGACTTTGTGACTGCCAAGCACACTTCTTGAGGTGTTCCATTTTCCCCACCAGCAGACACATGGATCTCAAGATGATTATTTGAAAAAAAAAAAAAACCAACTTCTTACCCTCTCTCCAAAAGACATTTTAACTCCTCCACGACCTGATTTATTTCTTTATTTTATTTATCTGATTTATTCTTTCACACTACTAAAGAGAAGAGTCCAAGGCTTTTAATGCAAAAATTGACAGCTTCCATTAGAGCTTAATAATAAAGGCCCCTGAAGTAAATATGGTGGAGAGTGCTTATGGAAATTAATTCAGAGGAAACTCCTAGGAATGACAAGAATTTTCAGAGAAAAAGCTCTGTTAAATTTGGAGTCCTAGCTTTTCCTGAAAATCTGCCTCTGCTTAAAAATACCATTTTTCTTCCTGCCAGGATATTAAGACATTTTAGGCAGCTGAACCACGACCCTTTCAAACCAGTAGAGTTATGTGGCACTCATGGCTGAGCTGGGAGCTGAAATTCCCCCATCCATTCCCTTGTTCAGGCTATTTCTGAGGTCTTGTGAAAGTCAGGTACTTGTTCTCCCATTTCTTACTGGCTGGCTGGAATGCAGTGAGCATTGACTTATTTCTGACTTCTGACCTTATTCCTGACTTCTTTACAGCAACCCCGTCCCAGGGACAGAACAAATCTGCCCAGACACAGATGACCAGCAAAGTAAATGCAGCCTTTTTGTGCAAGAATAAAGATAGATAAGCATTAGAGTCCTATTAAGCCTAAAAACATTAGGTTTAATGCCAGTTTGTTTTAGTAATCTTATATTTTTGGGTTTTGTGTTATAACTTTCCATTCGAAAGCCTGGTGCAGGACATCTTTTTCCTGTATGGGCAGTCCTGTTTCTATATTCTGTAGCTTAATTTAAAGCTTTCTCATTTTCTGTTATTTAGGAAGGCTATTCTATTTTAGCCCATTATATTAATATATTTGAGTGAGTCTGGCATGGCTCCTTTTGCCTATCAGTTATTCCACAAAGAGGAAGAAGGAGGATAAAAGATAAATGCCAACAGTGGAGGAGAAATGTGATGACATCTGGAAATTTCAGTTCAAGCATTGTTACACTGCTCTTCAAAGCTTTCCTGAAAATTCATTCCAGTGAAATACAGTGCTGGTGATCTCACACCAGACTTGCCCTCCTTCTCTTAAGGACATGACAATTCATTTTTCTGTGCCCTACCTTGGCATGTGAATACCACAACAGGCATTAAGTGATTCCTCTTCAAGCATGCACAGAACTCATGTTGGGGAGGGGAAAGGCAGCAATAATTTCTATCAGCTGGATATTCTGGATTCCTTTGCTAGTTGTCAGCACTACTCCAGCATTAAAACTGCCAGATGATACACATATTACATTTTCTATATAACAGATGCATGAAATGCTTTAACCTTAGCAAAAGGAAGGCATTTGACCCTTATTTTTGGAGGCACTGAGGTGCTTCCACAATCTGTGCTCATATCAGAGTGTGCATCTGAAGATTTCTTCTAAATTCTGACAAAAAATTAAAATAGCTCTGTTTAGAGATTTTTTCTTTCCATCCAACTTCAGAGTGCACCTTGCCTGTCAGCACTGGCAATAGGCATCCAAAAAGGACCTCCAAAGCTGGAGACAACCAACAGTTCTAGGAATATGAGCAAAAGGACTTCTGCACAGGCAAAATTCCCCATTTTTATAGCTCTGAACAGCTGCATGCTGTACTGCATTCTCTGATCACTCCAGGAGATTCCTTGGTAGCTCATTCCAAATAATAAGTAGATTATCTTTACTTCAGAGCTCTCAGAAGTGACAGACTCTCAAAATTAAGGAAAACAAAAGTTGGAAAGATAATACTTTGGTTTTAAAAATGCATTGCTTAAGCTCTTTCATCACAGAGGAAACCATTAGGTTACCTCATCTGAAGATAGGTAAATGCCAAATCAGACAAATCAATGCTATTAATATTAAAACTATTTAATAATGTATCGTTTGGAACCTTCCCTGGGTTTTCTCCTTGCGGTGCCTGGGACTTCACAGTGGCAGCAATGCAGAACAGAGAGGCAAGGCGGTTTCCATGACAACAGAACTACAACTTGATGCATGGGATATAATTAAAAGGTCCAGAACATCTGCCTTGCATCCCAGCTCTCTCCTCATTGGAACACTCCACGTCATGGATCATGTGGGCGACCAGGCACCTCTACTCTGCACAATTTTGGCTTTCCCCAGTCATGCTGAAGAGCAGAAGTAGAAAATGTTCTCCTAATTAGGGTGTTCAGTCACCTTTTACATAGAAGCCAAGCTGCTGAGGCAGAATCTGTTGTTTCAGAGCTGCCGCTAAAGAGGGGTGGGTGGAAAAATAACATTAAGAGACAGAGGGAAGTCGCAATCAAATATTTTCTTAAGTGTCCTGGCTTTTTGGGAACACAGTCTTTGAAATATTTTTTCCTTAATTCTAGAGGCTGAAAAAAAATATGTTGCTTTTTCCATCTGCCTCTGCTGCTTCTCACCTCAGCACCAAGAAGCAGAGGCTGGGAAGGTTCTGCCAGCTGCAGCAAACAAGGCTTGAGCAGCAGCACATCCCTTCCAATTTTGTGGTAAAAGAATTTGGCAGCATCCTGACACCCACATTTCCATCCACACAGCATCACACTGCAAGGATGGCACACTCTGCCACCCAATGGTTTTTTATGCTTTATGGAGTATTTACTACTCTTAATTGCACACACCTTTAAATTCATTCAAATTGCAACAGCCAGGGAAATTTCTCACTTCTATTCTACTTCTGTTGTCCAAGCAAGAGATGTGAAGATGGGGAGTCTTATGAGGAGCAGCTGAGGGATCTGGGGTTCTTCAGCCTGGAGAAAAGGAGGCTTAGGGGAGACCTTATTGCTTTAGCCAGGGGGTGGTTGAGCTCTTCTCCCAAGGGATGGGACACAAGAAAACAGCCTCAAGATGCAGCAAGGGAGGTTAGATTGGATAAGAGCAAAAAATTCTTCACTGAAAGAGTGGTCAAGCATTGAAAGGGGCTGCCCAGCAAAGTGGTGGAGACACTGTTCCTGGAAGTGTGCAAAAAACATGGATATGTGTTATTTGTTAGCATTCCAAGCCTTCATTTTGCAATCTAAACAATGTTTATGGCCGCAGCTCTTTGCACATCAAGGCTTTCATTCATTCAAAGCAGACTTGAAGAGAATAAATTTCTATTTTAGCACAGTTGTGTTACTGCTGTGGTTACTGGAGTGATTTCAGTGAATGGCAAAGCAGGAGACAGTGGCTGCTTTCTCTCCCTGCTGTCTTCTGACTCCAGCAGATGCAGCATCATCTGCTGCTTTGCAGGAGACAGCAGAAAATGTGCTCTTTCAAAGGTGCCTCCCCAAACTGAATGGATTTCCTCTGCCTAACAGCAGAGGCTTTTTCCAAACACTGCATGGATTAATATTTTCCAAAGGAAAGGTCATGCAAATCCTCTCTAATGGGAGAAGAATTAAGAGACTTAACTGACCCAGCTGAGGAACAGCAGCTCCCCCAGTATTAGTCAGCAGTGGTTTCAGCTTAGTTATTGACAGTACTAAAATATCCATGGTATTTATACTCTGCCTTCTCCCAGGGCCAAGCAGGGATAGTGGGATTCCTGACTAGAGACTGAGCACAGACCTTCAGCCTTCTAAAGCCTGACTTGGGCTTTAGGGCGAGACTAATGTGTGCTGGACCACTGAACATCTCTTAATACCATGTTTTCAGGTTAGTGGAAAGGTGTCATGTTCATCTTTTAAACAGAAGCTTCCTGACTTTTCTGCTCAAGCACACCATAGCTCCAAGTTACATTCATCCTCCCTTTCTATTCATTTCAACATTTTCCAATATATTCATTTCCTTCAAAACTACAGGAAAATTCCATTCCTGATTTATCTATATCACTCTGTTGAAACAAAAGCATGGCAGGAACCAAAACCTGAATTAGTGTGCAGTAAGCCCCTTAACTTGCATTTTAAAAATATGCAAACATTAGCACAAGCATCTGTCTCTAGACCAGTCTCTTTTGTCCTCATGACACAGCAAATGCTACAGTGAGGTCTCCTTAGTAAGACTCCATTATCCTGACAATCAATGACCAATATTCATTAGCAATGGAATAAAATAATATCACAGTGTATTATGTATACTATGTATAAAAAGGTATATTAAAATTGTAGCTTTTGTAGTAAAGAAACTCTGTGGTGCAGTAAATTTGACTTTTCAGAATGCCTGTCCATTTCTTTGTTAATTCACACAATTCAGTAAAAATCTGTAAGTGTCCAAGTGGGTGGGGAGGTTTGGTAGGAGTTTAATGTACTGTAGTGACAGCCTTGTTCACCATGTAATTAAGAAAAAATTAATCAAGCATTGCTTTAAATATATGGTCAAGCCCACTTACCAGCTCACAGTGGTCTGAGATGGATTTTTATTTCCATGCACAAACCAGCTTGCATTAGTGCAATGTAAATCTGCTCATTTAATATCATTTGTAATAGTAATGATTTCCATTTTTAATGTCAAGAGAAAAATCACTGGTTGCCTGCTCCAAAGAGCACTTAATGTCCATTACTGCACGAGGCACAAATGAGTTTGCAAATTTAGGCAGACTTTTCAGCAATAGTTATTCTCTCCAGTCTACCTGGACAGTGCAGGTGGGCTAAGAGCCATTTTCTTTTTATTCATAGGCATAAAAGCACTTGAAAGTCTTTAAAATACCAAGAGCTTTGATATTTTTAAGACTGCAGGGCTATTGAAACACATAAAAATTAAAAATCCCCTCTGTGCACTGTACTGCAACTGCCATAAGTTGTGTTGATGCTGACTCTTATAATTTATTATGTGTCTCCTTCTTCCCTGGAACAACCAAAGGAGTGGCAGAGTATCCCAGAGAGGATGATGAGAGCAACACATCTGAATGGATGAAGGAAAACAAAGCTGGCAAGTTTTATAATGGCTCTGGGTGCCTGGGTCTCCAGCAAAGCCAAGAGAGCAAGACGTGCAAACTCAGAAAATGCTTAAAGAAAAGGTGGGAAAAATATAAACAGCAAGGGCTACATCAAGAATTTACACAGGAACAGACCTAAATAGTGAGGATGAGTGATTTGCTCTTCATCTTATTAAAAAAAAACCAAACCAAAACCAAAACAAAACAACCAAACCAAACCAGCAAAAATGGGTTTGAGAACTAAGGAGCACTGAGTATGAACACTGCATTCTTTTATATGCTTTTTATATCTAATCTTCAGTACGGGTTCTTTTGGACATCAAAGATACCCCTTGATATTTGAACACCTTGGAATCCTAACTGTGACCTGTGAATTGTCAAATTACTGGTAAAAAAGGGTTCAGACAGAGTTGAATGATCTGTAGTTCATCTCTGGAGGGCATCACCATAAATCTGTGTAACTTCTCAAAATCCCACAAACAAAACTGGGCTATTTTAGCAGTCCAGGAGCCACACAAATTTTTCTGTTGCTAAGTCTAATAAAACTTATTTTGTAGTGCCTGTGATCCTGGAATAATTCCTATTTTGAATTGTATTTGAGTTACAACTGCACCCCTGTTGCAGCTGTGTGAGGCTCAGACTCCCACACTTCCTCCTGACTGGAACTCTTGCTGAGGATCAGATATTGAGAAAAATTAAATAACCCCTGCATCTCCCGAGGTCACTGCTGCATTTCTTGCCAATGATTAAATATGCATCCAGCAATCAATAACATTATATTCCCAAGGTACATGCTGTTCTTCAATTATGGTGTTTAGATGGAGGGCCTCTCAGTATCATCTAGCTCAATAATACTTTGCAGATATCATTTTATGCAAACCTCTCCTGCCAATTTAAGGTTGGGAAAAAGATCTGTATTTTCTGTAGGTTTCTTGTATAACCTTCCTTCCCCAGAAGTCTTTTGTTATGTTCTGATTTCTCATTATTCTCAGAAAATAATTAATTTAATTTAAATTTGACATTACTGTGTCAATTTTACCTTCCCAGAGAGCTTTCCTCTTGATCTTTACAGCAGCCTTAGCAAAGAGCTGAGCTTCTGCCAACAGATGAACTTTGGTGCTGTTTTTACAGCACTATTATGTCCTCCATGCATGAAACATTAAAATTATGACAGGTTGCCAGTCTGGAGGCAACAGACTGGTTTAAATGCCTCCGAGGTGCCATGCCAATCAATTCTCCTGTCTCACTCTTACTGGTCATAGAAATATGTATTAATGAAGGGTGAATAATTAAAGAGAGGGGATGAATTACAAGGGACGAGACAATGTCACAAGAGTGGGAACTCAAAAGAGAGGAGTTAAAGGATCCAGTCTGCTAAAAGACAGTAAAATTCACTGTGTGCCACTCACAGCAGCCACACATTTCCTCCTCACCTGCCTCATTTTGGCAATTCAAAGCACCTGGCTGGATCTGAAGATGTCAGAAGCTGATCTGAAAGGCTGCAGAGAGATGAAAACTGTTTCTCCACACAAGCCCTGCAATATTCAGGAGTATTTGCTGTTCCTGACTTCACAACAGAGCAGCCCAGAAGCAGCACCACAAAAGAAAGAATTCTTGCCCTCCAAATGCCAGACTGAAGTTTCTAGGGGAGGCACGTAAGGGGAGGGCCTCCTTCACCAGGTAAATTGCTTTGAGCACACAGAGCTCCTCTTATCTCTCAAGGAATACTGGGGGTGAAGGAAATGACAAGGAAATACTGTCAAGAAATTTTGGCCATCAGAAAAGAACAACTTCTACCTGCTCATCAGGGCATGTCTGTCTAGGTTTATGTCTAGAAACAGGTGGATCCACCTGGAATGCACATCTAGAAAAGATGATGATAATAATAATCACCATCATCTCTCAGACAGCTAGCAACCTCAGTAGAGCTAATTTTTT
Source organism: Passerina amoena (assembly GCA_013401095.1). NCBI lineage: Eukaryota > Metazoa > Chordata > Aves > Passeriformes > Cardinalidae > Passerina > Passerina amoena. Next base: position 502,582 of record WBNP01004818.1, read on the forward strand.
TTATTCATCCTTTTATCTAACCACTTCTTTCATCAGATACCCTAGATCCCCTTTGTCTTTAATTCTCTGAATTATCCAGTGAAAGGCAAAACAAATTCTGCAAGGATTCTCTGCACTTATCACCATGTCCAGCTCTGTTTTGATGTCTCAGGTTTTAGCTTTTATATTTTTCAGATTCTGCAGTGCTTTAGTGTGCACTTCTGACCTTCATATTATGGGATGGTGAGCTCCTTCACAGAGTAGGGAGACAAAACAATTCCTTCTCTAGCTGGGGACTAAAGACAAATAATCTAAATTTCAGTCCCAAGAGCATAAACAATGGGGGCTGAAGAGAGAAAAACAAGAAGGATGGGACTTCATCACCTAAAGCTGTAATTGGATAATTTACTCCAATATGCAAATGGACCAGAACTTCCCAAAAAAAAAAGTGTGAGACCTCATGACCAGTTGTGCATTTTGTGACCATTTTGGTTCATCCTGGGTGCAGCCCTGGCTGGGCTCTTGTGCTGCCCAAGGTGGATCCATGGATGAGATCCTTTTAATAAATCCCTGCTTTATTCTTTAACTCTGTCCAGTCTCTGTTCTAGGTCAGCCTTCACAAGGCATCAGTTTTTCCACCTACCTCTCCCTCAAGTAACCCAGAAAGCCTCTCAGCCACATCTCAGAACAAAAAGAAAAGCTTTTTTTCTCTCTTGGAACACAGAAACACTCGTGGCAAAGCCCACAGAGGCTGAACCAGAACCACTGCCATGGTCACTGTAACACTCTCTCTAAGCACAGCTCCTTTCCTTATTCATGGAGCCAAATTTGGTTCTGACTTTCATGTACTTGCAAGGTAATTCTGTCTCCTGGAGAAAAGTCAATTATGGATAAAGTCAAGGGCAATACAAAATACAATGCAAGGCTAATGCAATCACGGATTAGGTTCAGGTATTAAAACCAGTATAATAAGCCAAGTAGAAAGAGCTAAAGTCCAAACTAAGCATGTGTAAAATCTGTACTCAAAACCTATGGAGTTTATCACTATCAATATTTAAAAGTGAAAAAAAAAAGCTGGATTAAGCTGAAATACTGGTTAAAATAAAAATACAAGTGTTTATCCAGTTAACAGCCTAACTATTTTTTTCACCTACTATGGACACAAAACCAGCATGATATTCAAACAGATACCTTAGAAAAAAATAGATATTTTTTTTGTGATCAAAACCCCCCATATTTTCTATTCTATATCTAATGAGTAAACTATGTGTTTATATCCTGACACAAGACAAACATTTTACGGACGTGGAATGCAATGAATGGAGTAGATTAAACAGGTAACAATGGATGCCACTGCCCTGGTGGATATTGGGAAACAGGATTCAAACTGGGGTAGAAAATGTGAAAGTGTTAAATGTGGCAATTTAAAGTAGGATTAGTTTACAGCCAAGAGAACTAATTTGCTAAGGCATTACACTGTGGCAGAGCGGAAAACAAACTTTACTTTTCTTGAACAAACTTGCTCTTATTTCCAAGAAGTTTCCTATTTAGAGGCCATTCCTGTGCCACTGAACTTGCTAAAAGTCTAGCACTGTTCTCAACTGCTATCCCAAGAGTGCCTTTTTATACAGAAAATCTTACTGTGCTCTGATGCAGATTTAAATATTCATTTTTAAACAGAAGTTAGTTGCAGGGATCTGAGATAATGGATTATTTCATTCACAATTGGGTGGAAGTCTTTAGTGGATGTTTATTTCCCTGCAGATTGTTTTCCAGCAGTTGTTTACAATTATATGGCACTGTTAGCAAAGAAATTATAATTTCCACAGAAAGCAGACAACTGAATTTCTCAGTAACTGAGATCTTGGCACACTCAAGAGCGTGAGAGGCAGAGGGAGGTGCTATTGAACACTGAGTGAAATTCCTCTCTTTCGTGGTTAAAGTGAGCTTATAAAGAAACCTCCATCCTTTGGAAATGAGATGGCAGTAATGTTGCTTTGAACCTTCACATGGAGGGGGGGTGGCAGGTTTTGCTTCAAATTCATTTGAAGCTCAGTGACATTGGTTGGATTACTCAGCCACACATTCCATTGCAATCCCAGAAGGACAAGCAGCAGCATTCCAAAGCTTCTTTGACAGTGCTTTAACTTCTAGTGAGACTCTTGGTGAAGACCCAGAAATTATTTATAAATTCTGTGTAAGTACCAGATTCTTTCTATTCCAAATCAGCATACAAGAATATGCCCAAATTCTAAGTTAAGAAAATAGAATTAAAATCCCAGCAACCTGTAGATCACCCCCACTTTTCTAGAAAGTTTCCTCCCTTTCCTTGTGTCTTTTTGGAGAGGTATTATGTAAGGTGCAACAGGTTTTTCACTAGAGCTTTGACCACCCTCAGCATAAATGCATAAGAGAAAATGGAGCACAAAGATGAAAATCTCATTGGGATGGGATTCTGCAAGCACTTATTACACTAAACCAGAATTACAGCTGTGTTCCCCAGGAATTACCACACCTGCACAACAGGGTTGTAATCAGATTTAAAGGATCATTACTTTTACCTTCTCATTTACCAAGCTTCAGACTCCTTTGGAGATGTGTGGTGAGTAACAGTGCCTAAACAAATACTGCTTCTGGCCCTGCCACCTGAAGATTCTGAATCTTGATCACCTTCAGCCCTTCTTCCTCCCTTCACATACCTTATTTTCCTTTGGGTTTCTGAATTTATTGTACAAACAAAAAACAACAAACCAAAACCCACCATATTTGGTTGTAATGACTTTCAGGCTATCCATTTTCTGTCTCCTGATTTCCCTAGTGTCCCACTGTTCTTAAAGACAAATATCTATGGATATACCTTTTTTAACCCCCTGGATGCAATTTACCATGCAAACTATATGTTTAACATGGATGCAAACATATAGATGCAAACTATGTATTTAACATATCACATTTTATTGCTCTTGTCAATTTGATGCATATAACTAAGAGTATCTGTTAAACCAATAATTAATTACAATTAGCTGCAGGCTATTGGTGTTCAAGCTCTAGTGTTATTTGTAACTCTTCTTCATGCCTGTGGAAACATAAATCTAAAGTTGGCCTATTTATAAAGGGTTCTTATTGAACTGCTTTACTTAGGAAAGAGACCTAATTCAGTAAAGTTGAAGCAGGGAGTAAATGCACTTGAAAAGGGTGGTTTGATTTCCTCAGAAGGAAAAAAGGAGGACAGTGTTGTGCTAACAGCAATGATGTTCTTATGTACTAAAAAAAACTGAGGGAATCACTGTGTTTAACAGTGTTTTCTGATCTTACCATTGACTCTAAAATACAAAGGAAACGTGTAAAACCTTTGCAACGTAGCATGAAGTTAATCCCTGTAAGGAGGTAATGAAGCTGCTGATGTTTGGCTAAGTGCCATGCTCAGCTAACTCTGCTCTGCAGAAGAGCAAATGACTTCCCTCAGCCTCACCCAAAACTGATCCTTTATTACTGCAGGGCAGCACAGGCCAGAAGGAATAGCAGTCACATCTCTCTGCTGAGGGCTGCCCTTACAAAAGCAGAGCAGAAAACCAAAACCCTGGTTCCAAATGACAGCAGAGAAGACACCTACTCTCACAATGCAACCCCTAGAACCGGTTTTCTGCCTGCTTAACCTTCTGAACTCTCCACTTAGCCACTTCAAGCCATTTCCTTTATTTAGGCTTGATTATTCATCATCCCATGGCCAGCCCTGGCAGGTGAATCAATAAATGTATCTATGTTCTGAGTAAGTTCCCACACACAACAAACTGAAGGAAAACAAGCTGGACACCTCAAAGTGAAAATACACTCATTGATTCTCTCCTGATTGCTATTAACTGCTGCTGCACGCTTGGCAGGGACTGCCTCAAGCATCCTCAGCCTTACAGGACAGCAGGGAGCCACAAAATGTAAGACATCAGGTAAATGAACTCAAAAATGGGTTTAAAAGGTGGTCACAAGAAGAGGAGAGAGCAGTAAAATTGTCAAGGATAAAAATGTAAAAGAATGACAGTGGATAAGTTAAGATGTAAAAATTTATGTTGTCATAATACAAAGTGCCCAGAAAATCAACTTGAAGACCTTAATAGGCTGCCATTCATCTAAAATTAAATACTTGTACAACAAGCTAAGACACTGCTGTGGAAATGAGACTAGATTGTGTGGGGCAAGAAAAAGTCTGTTAGCTGAGTTCTTCCCAGGGAATGAGGGCATCTTATTCAAGTTCTTTTTGCATGTTGTCTATCTCCTTTCAGAAATAAATACCTGTTCAAGTCACAGGTTGGCCCAAAGTGACCCCCAGTGATAACTGACTGTTATAAATGAGAGATAACAACTGTTTACAAACCTGGCAATTTTCTTAAGGTACTTAGGTAACCCAGAAGATGGATGGGCTGTGCTGGATGAATGCAGCCCTGCAGTCCCACTGTGAAATCAGCTCATGTAGACATAGAGTCATAGAATGGTCTGGGTTGGGAGGGACCTTAATGATCATAATCCTGACTACCATGATCATCTCACAATTACCATTATTTCCATGAGCTTAGGTGTTAGAACCCCTTTCTAAGAAAGACCTGCTCTGAATTAATCAAATAATACAGCAGTGTACCTCTCAAATGTGATTTTTTTATTATCTAGGAGGATTCTTAATGAAGAACCAGATCCTCATGTGTTCAATTCTTCATCCTGTCTTACTCATTTAACAGCTTTTACAACCAGTGCAGAAAATTACCACACATTTCTTCTCCATACCCAGATCTTCCACAAGGTGATGCAGGCTCTCTTTAGAATTTGGGGTGGGGTTGGCATTGCTAGAAGAGATTTATCTCCTTCTAAGAAAGTAGTTTCAACCAGGTGATTTTTCTAGATGAGGTCAGCAAACTAGACACCTAATACCTGGGAATATATTGTCTATTTGCTTATTTTAGAAAAAATAAGTGAGGATATGTAAAACATAAAATAAATATTTAAAAAGATGATGTACCCACTTAAAAACCCCCCAAACCTTAAATGCAGGCTAAATAGAGAAAAAGAAAAGCCAAACCAAAAAACAAAAACTCTGTGCAAAGCTTTGATTTATAATGTCCTTTCAAGGAATCTTGAGAAAGTGAAGAACATAATAAAAATTGTCAAAGCCATTATGGTACACAGTGGTGGAGAAATTTATGACAAATTGAACAGAGCTACAGGGAAAAATAATTGTTGCCTTGCATTGGAGCAACATAAAACCTGTATCTCCTAAGTGATACAAGATATTGGAAGTGGTAATGGATAATTTATATCTGTGAGAAAAAAGTTTGACACAAGCAGAGACAAAAAGGCTCTAAAATTTGGTTGGTAATAAGTTTCTAATAAAAAAAAATTAAGCTTTGGACAAATCAGATATCAAAAGCCTTAGAGCCAGGCAGAATACTACTGCTAGTGTTCTGATGTGATCCTCATAAAAATGGAAGTGATTTAAGGCTCCATTTTTTCTCAAATAGGAGATAAGAGCACTAAATTATTAGAAAAGTGAACAGCAACCATGTTCTGTATTAAGTAGCCTGATAGGCTGTGCGCTATTTCTGCCTGTAACACCTGTGACTGGTGAGCATATGGATATTTCCTTTTGGAAAATTGAAGGAAAAATAGATGTTGTTATCTACTCCTTTCCACTGCAATTGCAAAAGCATCTCTTCTGACATTGAAAAAAATGAAGTGTTTGCCTTGAAAATTTTCTCACTTTGCCAAGAAATAATTCCTAACTAAAATCTAATGGGTTAAAAAAATATATTTTCTTCATAGCTAGCTTATTAGTTTTCTGCTTTATTTTGAAATTTAAAATAGAATGCAGGTGAAAAAGTGGGTACAACAATTACACCAAATCTTACTTGCCTAAAATGTCCTAAAACATTTCCATGTGATATTCTGACTGTCATCGTGCTTCCATCTGTGGTTAATGTTTTCAACTTCTCAGTTTCAATAAAAAAGTACAACTGGGCTTCAACTTAATAAGGTCTTACTGATGTTTTTTGAAACATTTAACACAGAGAATTAGCTGAGAGTGGAATGCAACATATATTTAAGTTGATAACCGAAAGAAAACTGTCAGAGGAATCTGCACGAGAGTCTGTAATTAGTCATGTCTGATGACTTTCCCTGCTCTCTGATATGGAAAAGGCAACATTTTAAACCACACATCAGACATATTCATATGAAGAATAAAATTAACAGAAAAAAACCAAACTCAAACACACAAACACTACCTGTGGTGTGAAAAATTCCTTGCCAAAAGTTCTCATCACAAGGACTTACATATAACCAATTCAAAGTGCTGTAATCAGATCAGAAATCCCATCTGCCCTGCATTTCTACACAGGCATTGTTTTTCTACCACTGAGGACAGGCCTGTGGGCTTGTAGGATATTGGGAATTTCAGATATCTGTTCAAAGTGGTCACAGTGATCTATGAGGTCGCAGTACTGGGTTTCTCCCCACCCTTGCCTTGAAATTTGAAATCACTATTATAGTACATAATAATGGAGAAATAATTCCTAACTAAAATTTTCTCACTTTGCCAAGAAATAATTCCTAACTAAAATTTTCTCACTTTGCCCACCTTTATTCAAGAATAAACAGGCAGGTTTCCTTGGGCATTCACATTGCAAGACCCATGAGCCACATACAGACATCCCAACACAGGAAATTCCAATGCCATGAAGAAAAAAAAAATCAAACATTGGAACAGATTGTCCAAAGAAGTTATCAAATTTCTTTCTGTGGTGATTTTCAGATTTTAATTTGTCTAACAATCTGACTAAAAGCTCAGAGTGACCCAGGCTCTGAGGGGGTGTTCAGACCAGACGATCTTCAGAGGTTTTTTTTCCAAACTAAATTCCTATACAATTCTATAGAACTATCCAACAAAAGAAGTGGGCACTGATGGATTAGTGAGAAAATAAGAAAGCTGTCAGTGATTCTGTTCTCCTTGTGGAGCACAATTCCAATTCCAAATGCCAAGTTGCTGAGAAGCCTTTCCTTCCTCTCCTGAAGGATGTTACAGAAGTGGTCAGTAATGCCCCAGAAGGAAGTTATTCACAATGAATTTGTTTCTCCATCATTCCTATTGTAAATGTTGTGTATAAAGCCTGCAGGCTTGGTTTAGGTTACTCATCAGGGAACTTGTGGATTGAACAAGGTAGCACCAGTAGGCACCACCATTTCCATGAAAACCTGAATTTTCAAGTTCCTTGGAAGATGGTGTCTGATTACTACTGGAGTATGGAGTAAAGCAAATCCATGGAGTAAAACAAATCCTGCCATGAGTCTTCTGGGTGGGGTTTCAGGGTGTTGAAGAAACAAAACATTATCAAGATTGAGAGTTTTTTGAGAAACTAACAAAACATATGTGGAATATGTACATATTCTGGCTGCAAATAAGATAAATACCTACAAGGATATAATATAAATAACACTTTTGAAACTAGAATTGATTTTAAACCTAAGTGTAGCAGGACATGGGCAATTTGTCACAGCCCTTCAGGCTCATTTATCTGCACTGTGTCTAACATTTAGTACTTTACTCAGAGTTCATTGAGTTAATTTAAAATACCATTTATAAACACACTTTCAAGGAAAACGAACTGCTGCTAGTGGTTATAATTCTGAGTTTTACAATAAATGTTTGAAAGTATTTGCTGTGCATTTGAAAATCCAATCATCTCCTCAGAAGATGGTATGACAGACACACTTTTAAATTACTGAAGGACTGTTCAAGGCATTTATTCAGACATCAGAAGCAACAGCGTACAAGGTCCCTTAACATGTAGGATGCATCAAGAGCGTGTGTCATGTAAAACTTCTGTCATGAACCATCAGTCTAAATAATTTTAATCCAATTTATCAAATGGTAGCTAAAACACACTTTAAGGAAATCACAAAAGTATCTAGAAAGGATTTGTTATACAAAAGAGAGGCTATAATTACAGAGCTGTTATTTTTTTTGTTCCTTCTCTGCCGTAGTTACCATCCTCATTTCAAGCAATATTTGGGTGGGTATGCTCACTGCTTAGGTGATATGGCTTAGTTTTGTTTCCAACAAGTACCCAAAACCTGGAAATCTACTCCACTTTTTTGCTGATGCAATGAAAACTTCGGAACTTTAAGGTTTGGAAAATTCCCAAAGGAAAGAAATCAATGAAGCTGGAAACAATTGCTTGGGACTTTCCTGCTGCTTTTCTTCCCTGAGCAGTATTTTTTAGGGACATGGATGGGAAATACAGGCTGTCCTTGGAAAACCTGTGTTTCATACCAGGGCGTCCTGTTCTTTAGCAACAATTCCAGTTTGGGGTTTTAATCTTAACTTTAGGTACAAAATGTGGTTGGCTGAGTGGACTAGAATGGGGATAATCTAAAGCAGTGTTGGAGACAGGTGAAAATATTTGCTTTGGGGTCCTGGCATCTTCAGCAAATTCCTGTGTTCCCCCAGGACTGAAATGACCAAAGAATTCTGATTTCTGGGGACTCTGCCCACAATCCCACCCTTCTTCTTTCAGGCCACATGCAAAGAGGTGACATAAAACATCCAGCTGAGACACAATTAGGGGGCAAATGCTGATTTCCTTTACTTCTGAAATATCTAAGTGCAGAGTTGGAGTGCCATGAGAGCACCAACAACTTATTTCAAGGGAGTGGATGCACTGGAACTTCCCTTTTAGCTCCAGTTATGGAGAGTAGCACTGGATTTCACTCATGCCATGCCATGCCATGCTGATAATTATTCTCCCTGCACTGCTGCCCCTCTGCCCCTGAGCTGCATGGTCAGGCAACAGCCCCTGCCCTCCTGGCTGAAAAGAACACTCACATATTCCAAGTGTCAAAATTCCATTTTTTAGAACTTCACCTCTAATGCAAAGGATTTGTCCACTGACATGTTGGAACTTTTCATCAAAGCAAGAAGCACTTCTGAAAATCTTTCTTGGGTTGTGAAACTCCCCCATAAAGCTGCTTTCAATAGCAAAATCTGCTACTTCAATCTCACACTTGCTAATAAAATTCTAAGGTACAGCAAATAAAAACAAAGCAAGTCCATCAAAGTGACACTGCAACTCCAGACTGCAATTTGCACTCAATTGCCCTGTCATGAATTCTGAGGTTTTTGTCCTAATCCCTTGATATAATATCGTGCCTTGATACAAAGTTCCAATAACAGAGTGTGTTTGTACGCTGCTTCTTTTCTATCACCGTGTCACTTAAGGTAAAAGAAAGCCTTATTTTACCTTATTTAACCTGTTCATTTGTTTGCTTTCCTAAACTAGAATTAAAACAACCATGAGTGACGAATAACTTAGAATGAAATTTAAGGCACATTAATTTTTGATGATTCTCCCACAGTTCATTTTAATTTGGCTCTATGCATCATTTGCCTTCTTAATTTTTCCATTTAGTGAATTTATAACTAAACAAACCTATAATGCTTCTTTTAAAGGGAAAAGATATTGAGCTAGTCCTTTCTTGCATGGATGGTCATTTACTTACAAGTAAAGCAGCAGGTAGTGTTAAAGAAGATTAACACAGAATGCACCCTGTGACATGGAAATACATGATTATTTTTGTCTCCTACATCATCTCTTCTTGCTGAAGGTAATTACTTTTGTGTCTACTATTTGAACCATAACTGGCATTTAATGTGTGGGAGCATGCATTTAATTTGTGATCAAATGGTATTTCCTCAGTCAAAACTAGTTAGTATTTGAAGGAAAAGTTCTACTAAATCTGTGGGTTTAAGTTTTCGGTAATTATCTAATATTGTACTAGTTTTCCAAACTCTCTTTTCACAAACTTTTGCTAGAACAAGCAGGTCTACAGTGGCAGAGTAAAAGATTTTGAGGATAAGAGCCCTCATATAGTAAATATGAAAATTTATTAAATATCCTTTTTCCTCTTGAGCACAAAATAAATAAAAATCAAGCTATCAAGAGCATTCATCTAACTGCACAAGAGTGACTTACAAGAAGACTTGGTTCCATTTGAGCCTATTCTTACAAAATTGCATCTGGCACTCAGCTGCCAGAATTTCTATTTTGACATCTTGAAAGTACATAATATCACATTGTTCTCAGTGTGAAAAAGTGTTTTCTAATCAGCAAATTTCCCTGTTACACATTCCTGCCTGCACTTGCCAGCCCTATCCAATCCTTGCAGCCAATTTACTCTTAGACAGCTGCAGAATAATTTTAAATGCATTGGAGAGAAGAAAATCCGAGGGTCTCCAAAAATCAGTAATGTTGGTTTGGATGCACATCAGGTGATACCTGGGTGGTTCCTTTAGAGGGCTTTCTGTCAATGTTATTTTTATTAAAAACTTCCAGCCCTGCATAACAAACCCCAAATCCTTCTTTCTTTTTTTCTTTTTGTTCCTCTTCCTAAATTCTGAAGTGTAACAGATAATGAAAGCAGAAAGATTGTTCAAAGCAGTGCTTTGATCTTGTAGCTAACATCCATCAAACTCTTTGAGAGTCTTGTGTCAGCCTGATTACCCCTCTCCTGCTCATGAGTTTCTGTGAAATAATTTCTTGAAGTGTGGTCTTGATAAAATGAGCCATGTACAACAGAGAAGGGCAAAAACATGACATTTCTAAGAACCAAAAATAAAATTGTGTCTATTAGGAGAAGACTCAATTCTAAAACATTAACATTTTATCACCCATTCGCTTGAACTTCAAAATTAAATTCTGAGCAGGTAATTATTATCCATTTATTTTAAGTCTGCTATAAGCAAGACAAGTAGTTTCTATAACTTTTGATACTTTTTTCCTAGAGGGAGAACATTTGTTAATGCTGACCTTTTCTTGAGGAAAGTTTTGATTTTGACGAACCGAATATTTTGTTTGTTTTTTCTTCTTCTTTTTTTTTTTTTTTTAACAGACAAGTATCTTACAAAAAAATTTGAACCAGCTCAAATCTACAAGTTATCCCTCTCCTGGCTGAGGCCAATGCAGTTCTGTCACCAGAAAGAGAACGGGAGAAGAGGTTTTTCCACGCAGCCACAGAGGATCTGCCCACGCCAAAATCTGGTAGCACTGCTAAGAGCTGCACTGCACACTGAGGGATTATTTCCAACCTGCAGATTGATTTGTCGTGTTCTGCAGCAGCACCTTTTGAACTCTCAAGACTGAGAGGAAGGGCAAAATGTAATATTCTCATAAATCCTGAAGGTTACTCCTTTCTTAAAATTTTTCCGCTGTGTACTTGGGATTCTCTGAATAAAATAGGGACGAACACAGCACTGAACTTTGCTGATCCAATCTGCTCTGCATGGGTGGTCACAGAGCATTCATTAAAGTGGGTTCTCTCAAGTTTCCTTCAACCATGCCATTTGCAGCTTGGTTCTACACTGAAGAATTCACCTGAGATTGACTTTCTGACATTTATCCAAATACAACCTCTAAAAAACCTTGAAGGATTTTTTTGTATTACAATTTAAACTCTAAAAAATCCATTTGAAGTTATTTCTAAAACTAGATTTGCAGTACAAGTATGCAGAGCCATTGCCAATGGCACTAAGCAGAGTCAGAAATAATTCTAAACTAGAGTGTCAAGCCAACAGAAATAATTGACTTCAGGGCAACAAAATGACATAATAAATACTAAATTCCTATGCCCCTATAGGAGAAAGAGAGGGATGCATCACCAAACTCACTGAAACTTTTCACACTTCATGGCTTGTACTGTACACTTAAAAATTAAACATATTTATAACTATTAACTAAAACGCACTAATTCAAAGAGATCAGCATATTATTGATGTATTTTTGAGTGGTTTTGCACATGTATGGGTACATTTTACCCACAGCTGCATTTGTGTGTGTGCACATATAGATATACATGCTTATAAGTACATGTGACAGATTGTCCTGCAGATTTTTATCTTCTCCTTATATCCACTTAACTTCCTTATGTTCCAAGCAACATCTGTTGTTTCTAGCTCACACTGCCCAGCGATTTCCAGGGAATCATAGAATTGTTAAACCTGGAAAAGGTCTCCAAGATCATCAAGTTCAAGTGGCTGCCAAGTCCTCCACTCACCCACATCCCCAGAGCCACATGCACAGGGGTTTTGGTGCCACCCCTGCCCTGCACATCCTGTTCCAAGGCCTGACCACCCTTTCAGGGAAGAAATCCTTTCCCAATACCCAACCTAAACCTCCCCTGGCACCACTTGAGGGCATTTCCTCTTGTCCTGTCCCTTGTTTCCTAAGAGAAGAGACTGATCACTCTGGGCCCAGCCATCCAGCCAGTTTTTCACCCAGCACAGGCTACACCCATCCAGACCATGGGAAGCCAGTTTTTCCAGGAAAATTCTGTCAAAAAATCAGTGATAAAGTCAGTGTCAAATCCTTCTATAAACTCTGGGCAGACAACATTCACAGCCTTTCCCTCCTTCACCAAGCAGGTCACCTTGTCATAAAGGGAGCTCAGGTGGGGCAAGCAGCACCTGACTTTCATAAATCCATGCTGACCAGGCCTAAACCCCTTGCTGTCCTGCTAGTAAAATATTTCTGGACAGCATTTCTATTTTCATCTTCTCCAGAACTGTGTGGGCTTCATGACCTAAGTGGAGAGCTATGGTAAAATGCATTCTATTGAGAGCCATCAGGTCCACACTCCTAATGTAGAGTGAATGGTTTGGTTGTTAATGCCTGAAAATGAGGCCAGTAGAGGAAAACACTTTTTCATAGCGCATTTCAAACCTAAATTAATATTGAATCATACACTGAAAGATATAACAGTGTAAAAATGCCTATAAAAGTAGCTAACATAAAGTCTTGTATCACCGAGTTCCTAATTAATCTCTCAATTGTAAAGTACAAAATGTGTCAATTAGCTATTAAAGATAAAAAAAAAAAAAAAATCCCAGCATAGTTCTCCCAAAAAGCTTGTGGCAGTTTTGTAATGTAGCCCTGTAGGGTGTCAAGGCAGCATGCTGAAAATTACTGGGATGAATCAGAATTATGAGCCCTGGTGAAATCTGATGTACTTTGAGGGGATTCAGTTCTGCAGACACTTTTATCACTTTACTGATCTCTGTATTGCTACTGAAATCAAAGATCCACCCTCTGAGCATCCAGCTTTCCAGAGCAGGCTAGTAGGCAAGATGTAATTAAACACCCTCATGAATTTTTCTTCAGCTTGGATGCCTAAATTTGGCTCCCACATCCATGCAAGTGACCTATTTTTTAAATACGCTGAGTGCCTGCAATTCCCAACAATTTGTGCAATCAATCATCATTAAATTGTATGAAAATACTGATGAAAGCCATGTTGCCCACAGGCATTTATTTCTGCTCATTGCTACTATTAGAGAAATAGCGTTTGGTGTGAGAAAAACTCCTTTAAAACTGAAGAACAGAAATGCATTTTTAGATGTTGAAAAGCTGCATACCATGATTTTTGTTTCTTATGTTACTCAACTAGAGCATATCACTGAATAATGAAATGGATCATATCTCCAAAATTTGAAATGGTGAAAATATAGAGGAGCATTAGCAGATTCTTGAAATAAGGTATTTTTGGACTGCATTGCTTGGATCAAAAGAGACATTTTTGGAACAGCAGGACAGACAGCCCTTCAGCTTCCTTAAAAATTACCATCACTTTCACTTTCCTGGACCTTGAGAGCACTAAATTTCCTTTCAGCCTTTGGTGAAACCAAGCAGAGAATTTATTCAAATGTGGATCATGGCAATGCAGGTATTCAATTGGTGGAAGAGCATTTCTTTACAGCAAATGAAGCAACCCAAGAGTTTTCTCACTTTTACCCTTCTGATCCTCTCCCCTTTGCCACAGGGGAGCGTGAGCAAACAGCCACATGGGGTTTATTTGACACCAAACCACAAAACCACAAAATAAACACATTTCAAATAGGTAAACAGAAAATGGAAACTGGACTTCTTCAGGACCCTGGGAAAGCAGCTCTTCAAAACCTGATATGAATATATTTGATACGTGCACTTTTAGAAATAAGACCACACATGGGAATTTTGCATCCTAATTTTGCACAGGCTTGATAAGAGCACATCTCCTTGGAGATGTGAGACTCTGACATCCCTGAGACAGCCTGAGCACTCAGGTGAACCACGAGGGTTCAGGAGGGGTTCACATGCTCTCCATTCAGGTGCCTGAATACCAGCACATCTTGGTCCTCGTGGACATACTATGAATACAAAACCAAAATTAATGACATTTATTTACACCTGTGCTGACATTTTTCTGTATGCAGAGGAAAATCATCAACATATTTTCTTAAAGGTCAAAAGCTTTTGCATAATATATTTCACTGCATGGAATGGATACCCTCTGATATAATTCAATTGCTGTGTTTACCCTAAAAAACTGATTCTTTACCCTTTTTAGTGTACTGGTGTGTTTTCTTATTTCCCATTTTGGAATAATATTTTTTATTCTCTCAGCATATGCTTACTGTTCAGTTTGAGTTGACATACTTTAATTTTCATGGTTTCCCTACTCATTTTCTCTATCAACATTTATTATATTGTGATGAATATTACAAGTAATGGATACACCTTCAAAAACAGTATACTCCTTGTTTCTTTCTGCAGATTTCCTTACACTTCCACATTCTTAGATATTAAAGACACCACCATTTTTTTCCTTCATCTGGATGGAACTGACACTAAGGTTTTTTTAAATTCATTCAGCATTTTTCCTTAGGGATCCCACTCTGGATCTGGAAAAGCCAACTGCAGTAAGATGTTCTGCAGCAAGCAGAACATCAGGGGAAGAGACTTGACCGGTATACGAGTACAAGGATGGAATTGGATATTTTCATTTTAATCAGGTATAATCAACTCTTGCACACAAAACAACAGGGGAAACCTTATTCCAGATGGTTCAGAGACAAAACTTAGCTGAGGTCAGAATTTAACAGAGTAGGGTGGGGGAAAATGTAGTAGAAATTGCACCATTTACAGGCCCTGTCACTCCCATCACATTTAATTTAAATGCAGGGAATTAGTTTACAACAACATCAAGCTTCTTGTTTCTTCTTTTGCATTATTAGCCTTCGGCCTTTAATTAATCTTTCAATTCTATTACATTTAATCTCTCCCATTTCTTATTTTGATAACATATTTAACATATATTAATGTATATTTTACTCCTTACATTAATAAGGAGTAAATATATAAAACACCTCTTCCAAAGCCCTTTTTCCAAAGCATCCTGAAAACCTGGTAGCCCATACAGCCCTCCTCTCTAAGAACCTCAGTACAATCAAGTCACATTTTGCATTTTCATTAAAACAAAGCAATCATCTATTCATTCTGCCCACGGTATCTTTCTGGGGAGACTCTACTGTTATGGAAAAAAACCAAACACAGTAATTAATTAGTGACTGAAGACCTTTTTAGGCCTAGAAATTAGGCACAGTTCTCAGGCTAGACTGGTCCCCCACAAATGCTTAAAATGATTGTGCTAAACACCACCAACTTCTCCCTTTGCCATTTCACAGGCTCTTTTTTGCAAAGATCATTTTCATTATTATTTTCAGTTGCAGAGGCACATGACTTTAAACAAAAACCTGCTCTTCTCACCAATATTTTCCCTCCCCAGCTTTCCTGCCACAGTGATTATGGCAGTAGCTTTGGTATGCAGCAACACTGAAAGTACATGTATTAAACTGATATTATTGAAAAGGGTAAAGCTACCTGGGCCCTGAGAATGGTTAAAAAAGTGGCAATATTTATGGAGAATTGAAAGAATGAGTGGATTTATTGTATTAAGTGATGAGTCCTCTTGTTTTTCATCTAAAGAGATTCCTTGGTAAGGCATCAAGTAAGAATCCATGCTATGCCACAGCAAGAAAGATTTAAAGGTGTAGAAGCACACTTTTGTTCTGGGATGGAATTTAGAAGCACTGTGCAATCTCCACCAAGCCTGAATAATCAGAGAAAGAACCAAGGCTTTGAGCTCTTACATGCCAAGTAGAATTAATCACCCAGACAGAGCAGCAGAGGGAATTTCTTTAGGGGACAGGAATCTTCCCACTCAGACACAAGTGCACTTGGCACAGTCCTGGAGCAGGGAGGGTGCTGAGGCAAGGTTTGATGGAGAGAAAGCAGGAGCAGCTTTTCCTCTTCCAGAAAAACAAACACTGGACCTGGGTTTGAATCATCCTTCAGGTTTCTGAACAGTGATTTGGGTAGAGAACTTTCTATAAAAGGGATCACAGAGGGGTGTCCCACTCAAAGTTCTGCTGTGAGGTAAAAACACACTGAAAACATACTTTGTAAATCAAGTCGAGAATTTACTGTTATTACATCTGATATGTTCATAGCTGAAACAATGAACTATGAATAATTCACATTTAATTATTGCAGGAACAGAAAATGAGATACTAGGGGAAAATCTCTTAATTTCAGAGTTAAAATCATTACATGCACATGCTTGATATCTCTGGGTTTTTTCTGGTGTCCTTCATTGCCCCTCTGCATGTTAAAATTAATCCCTCTGATGTGTGGGACAGGGGACACGGTGACTCCTCAGCAACCTGAGTCCCCTTCTCTGGAGGGAGTATGATGTTGGTGATTTCTTTGTGGAATGTGTTTGGGGTTATGGTTGGATATTTTTAAAGATGTTTTTACACCTTTCTTTATCGGTACACAAGGCGACATTACATCCAAACATACCATAAAAGACTTTACATGTATTGGATGGTCACCCTTGGTTTCTTTGCTATCCTAAAACTGCTTGTGCTCATTTCTAGGTCTATAATCTATTGGTGCCCCTTCCATTTCCCTTTTCCTAAACATCTCATGTCTGTACACCTGTAAATCCCCACTTGAGAGGAACTGGCTGCAATCCCAGGGCTGTCTCCCTCCACAGTGCATCCCTGTGACACAGCCAGAAATATTCCAGTCTGCACAGAGGAACTACTCACTGCTAATACCTGTGTCCAAATCATGGCTATACCCACTAAAACAAGCAAAGGAAAATGCAAAATACTGCACTTGGGGAGGAAAAAAATCCAGGCACTGAGCAGCTGGAAAGCAGGAGGTCCTGGTGCACCCCCAGCTGACCATGAGCCAGCAATGCCCACCAAGGAGGAGGAAAGAGTCAGAGAAAGACCCTTCTCAGAGGTATCCAGACAAGAGGCAATGGGAACAAAGCTAAACATGTGAAATTCCATTTAAATATAAACTAAAACTTATTTTTTTTACTATAAGGGTGGTGAAACATTGGAGCAGGTTGCCAAGAGATTTCAATCCTTGGAGATATTCAAGATATTCTGCCTGAGCAGGGGTTTGGACTACACAACCTCCACAGACCACTTCCACCCTTTAGGAGTCTGTGATGCTGTGAGAAGTGAAATAAATCAGACACAGCATCCTGACAGGCAAGCCAAAACAAACTCCAGGCAGTTCAAGACAAGTTAAGGCAAAGAAAACTTCACACCTTCCAGTTTGGGGGTTTGCCACTTCAATATGCATGTTTCTATTCTAGGAAATACTGCACATATTGGGCTACTGAGGTGGTTTTTTGCTTTCAAAAAAAAAAAATTAAAAATCACAGGTGAAGATCAATAATATATGAAAAAATATTCCATTTAATTTCCTGTGTATTTCTCTTCACTGTACCTGTAGGAGTCTACACAGAGTAACCTTTGATCCTTTTTATTAATTTTCTCAAATGTCACACATTCATGCTGTAAATAATCCACTGATCATGAATTCTCTGTTTGCTTTAAATAAACTCTTCTTGGAGCAGTATGAGAAGCATAAAAGGTTTGACATCATTTCAGTATTTTTTATTTACACTTGTTTTTTAGCATTTGGGCAATGCACTCCTCTGGGGCCTTTTACCCACATCCTCCAAATCAAATAAAAATTAGATTTCTGAATAAGGAACAACTACTGATCTGACCATACTGTTTTACACTAGGGCAGTGTCTTTTTCATTCAGCTTTACAGTAGAAGAAGAACAGATTACTTTAAAATTATTCAAAACATAAAATACTGAACCCAAAATGCTGAGTTGCAGCGTCCTCAAGAATTTCACTGTAGTTTGCATTTCATTCTGGAAAGTTTGCATTTCTTTCAGGGAATTTAAGCTCTGTTAAGTTACACAGAAAAACTTAACAATGCATTTTTAATATGTACCTTCTAAATAGGAAAATGGTCTAATTAAATCTTTACTCCCAAGCACCCACATTAAATAGCTTTTTGAAATCTTTGTGTATCCCTAGGAAACCTTAAATAAAAAAATCCTGAGATGCATTCAGTGAGTTAACTTCTAATTCTCCTCTGTGGTTAGAGGCAAAACAATGAAAAGATGCAATGATATTTGCCAGTTTGCTCTTTTTTACCTATCAGATCAAGATAAGGTGACATGAACTTGTAGGTAATGAAAGTGCCCCTTGCAATTTGTCACCACTAACTGAGGGAACATTCTGAACATACATTATTAAAATTTATTATTTTTGCACAAATATTAATTTTCCTTTTTATTATTCTTACATTTTTCAGTTTAACCTACACATCCTCATGTAGGTGATGCACATGCTGCCCATCTAAAATGCACTTTTGTCTTTTTTTCTTTTTTTCTCCTCACAATATTTAATTTACACACAGGATAAAAAATGCAAAAGGTAATAGACATGCACCTACCAAATCTACTTAGAAAAACAGGCTGACTGCCCTCTCATGACAATATTTTGTGCTTCCTTGGGTTTTTTTAAAATTAATTCTGTATGCACCTGATAAGGAGTGGATCACAGAAGCTTTACCAAACAGGAGCATAACAGACTTCACCAAATCCATATTTTGACTCGAGTACAGCAGCTGCTGGAGGTCATGGAGTATTTTTAAATGCAAACTTGTATCTTCTACGAGCAAATTCAGCATATCTACCATGCACCCTGTCTAAATATTCCCAGTCACTTGCTAATTATTTTCAGGATGTTTCCTGGCATGACAGATCATGCTAACAGCTTCATTACCTCTGCTGTGCAGCACCACTGCATGGACAGTGTGCACAGCCTCATCCAGGCAGGAAAAACTCTCCAGCTTTATAACAAAATAATCATTACTCACTCTCAGGATACTGATGAGATTGGAAAACTGTTTCAGGTGAAGCCATCAGAACATTAATACAAACTGTTCTGGTTCTCTGTGCAGTCATTTTTCAGAAGTTGTGCCTGTTCATAGCACTGCTACTTTATTAAAGAAAACAGAATGATGCCTGTGACATGGCTCCCTCACTTACAGATTACACAATAATGGAGCTTGGTGGTCTCTGTTGGGAATCATGAAAATTTCGTTCAATTCATGTTTAGCTGTGAAAGATCTGATTTTTTTCAGTAAATGTTTACCTCAACACTCCCTCACTGAACAGAGTAAATTTTTATCGAAACACTCACAAACACTGAATATAATAGGTGGTGTAGAGACAGCACATTCTTTTATTCCAGCAGCCTCCAAAATTTCAAGTTCATTCCTTTACCTTTCCAAAGCTAAACTTTTGTAGCTATGGATTACCACTAGTAATAGTTGCTGGAAGGAAGAACCCTAATCCTTCACTGTATGACCTAAATTAATTTTCCAGGAGTTATTTTTTCTGTAAAATGACAATAAATAGCTGTAATCCATGTTTCAGGCTTTCCTATCATTATGGGCTCATCTGTGTTACAGCATTTTAACCCAAGCAGTGAGTTGTAACACGGTCAATAATATTGGAAATTTAACAAGATCTTTAAAAAGAAAAAAAGAAAGAAACAAAGCATTGAGACATTTGCTTTGACACCCTATTGAAAATATAAAATACAAGGTTTTTAAAGGAAAGATCAGAACGTTAAAAGACAAAGTTACACACGCAACTGACCCAAAGTGTTTCATGTTTACATTCCAACCCCTTTTAAGAATAAAGTTGATGCCTGAGCTGATCTGTTCTCCAAGGCAGTGGGTTTTTTTTTTACCTGCTGGCAAAGTGCTATGTCAGACTTGATTATCCAGCCAGGTTTCCACAACCTTGTCTTGACTCAGTTCATTTTGTGTGCAGCCCATGCATTGATAAACTGCATCATCAAACTGGGGCAGCATCAAAGGGGAATCACCTCCTGGCCAAGCCTGAGAGAGCTGTGTTCAGTCACAAAGCCAAACCCAGCTCTGGCAGAAACAGGCTGGCCTCCACTAAATCAATGAGATAATCAAAGCTTTATAATTAGATCAATGCAAAGAACAGCAGCAAGGCCTGGCAAAAATCTGCACTGGACCTAGGTCCAGGTACATCCAGGGCTGAGATTGTCCTAGGAATTTTTCATGCCTTTGAACAGCTGTAGTGAAGCAGAAATTCAGAGCATTTATGGATCCTGCTGTTCCCAGCCAAAGAATTTCACTGTTACCTGGTACCTCAGCTCTCTCTGGCTAATGAGGAGTAGAGCAACCTCAAATCCCATCTCAAACCTGACAAACTGACTGAGTACAGAATGTACTTTTATTTGCAGAGAGGTAGAAAATAATCAATTTAAAAATAATCAATAATCAAATAATAAAATTGGAGTCTATCAAGACATATCCATCCGACAATCCTCAATGTCTGCAGCACCCTTTTAATGAAATAATAGCTAAGAAGCTCAGGAAGAGCTTCTGAATGATAAGGTTTTGTGCAGAAATTCTGAAACCTTTTAAGAGGGTTGTAAGATGTTTTCTTATGTTTCTTTTTGTGACTGGAGGAGAAGGAAAATACTGACAATAAGTTATTTGTTATTTTAGTCCTGATTTAATTCTCTCAGGAGAAAAAAAAAAAGAAAAAAAAAACAACAGTCTGATTTCAGAAAAATCTTAAAAAGCAGGGAATTGTATACAGAATTGTATATTCTGCACAGTGTATAATGTTCTCATGTTCTATTTCTCTGTCAGGAAATGTTCTTTGAATACAAAGGCATCCTCTCAAGGATCAGAGTCCCATCATGCTGGGACTTGTGTATTGACAGAAAATTGCACTTCCCTTGGCTGCAGAACTGTGTATGAGCACACTGACTCCTGTGTGCCATTAAATGACTCTGAGCAAATCCAGGATTATTTTGTCTGCTGCAACCAAATTTGAGTTCCATATTTCAGAAATCACCTGTGCCACAGCAGAGCAACGCTCTGGTAGCCTTGTGGAGGGCTCCAAATTTTTACTTAAAACAGAAACCTTTTCTCTTCTGTTCTCCAGGTGTGAAAATATCAATGCTACTAATGTATTCCTCCAATATCAGGAAGGGACAAGACAGAAAATCAGTCACCTTGAGAGGAAACCTGAGTCAGTGCAGGGTATATGATTTTGCTGAGGTAAAGCAGAATTTGCAGCTTTCAAGGTTTGGCTTGAGAGCTGTTGTTTAGAGGAAATTGAGACAAATGTGTTGCTCTGCCAATAGCATTAAGATAAAAGGAGGCTTGTATTAAACAAGAGTGTTCCACTTAGATCATGCACCCAGTTCAAGCCGCCCATCTCAACCTCCCCATCGAGCAAAGAGGCCGCCCTGATCCTTTTCTCAGCAGTCTGGCTGATTTGAGCTGTAGCAATTTCTGAACTACGAATGTTCTGAGCTGTTTTGGGCTGGCTGCCCTTTAACCGAGGCCAGAAGGCATTAACTATTTCACTGCTGCTTCGTTGTACAGAATTCATCCCAAGTGCCCCTCTTGTGACAAGATACAGACCCGAAATGCTGGCAAAAGTGGCCAGGGGGTAACTTACAAAAAACATCAGTAAAAGCCATCAGAAAAAAGGGAAAAAATCCCAACTACACGGATTATGTTTCCCCCTTTGAACAGACAGAAATATTTACAGTTTTCAAAGTGCTAAGTCACACACTGAGGCACATCAAGCCAAGTCTTCAGAGAGCAGCCTGAGGATCACACACTGCGAGGATTAAACTCCTCCAGAGGAGAAGGCAGTGGCAGCCAGGCAGGGAGGGACAAAATGAGCAAGGAAGAGAGTTTCCTGAACAAACCAGGCAGGCTGAGAAACGAGGCTGCTTATTAAATTGGATAACTTAAGGTGACAGAGAATTCTGTAACGCCCAACCGAGACACACCTTCAATGAACGCCGTCAGCTCGTGCCTGCCCACATCCCTACCCTACCAAACCTTCTTTCTTCTCATCCTATGAAGGAAAAAGCTCCCCCATAGCATCATAACATCCCCCAAAATGTATCTGGAATATAAAAAGACTCAGATTTATACTCCTGGGAGTAGAGGGGTATACTGGTTTCTGAATATTTTTGCCTCCTGATGAGATCTAAGCTTTTTCCTGGCTGTTGTCAGTGGAAAAGGAAACAGATCTTGTGCAGGCTGCCTGAGGAATTGAAAACTTTTAAGAAGCAGCTGGAAAAGGTGTCAAGCAAGGGATTACAGCAGATTAACCTCGAAAGATTTCATTCTTCTCAGGTCTGTCTATTCACAGTCAGGTACCACAGATTGGCCATAAATGGATGTACAGGAGAGGCAGAGGTGCTTCAAGATACATGGATATCCTTGGCCACCTATCTAGGAGGAGAATCAATCCCCTCTCTGTACAAAGCTTCCTATTAGCTCTCCTTTTCCAACTTGTTAAAAACAAACCACAGAAAAGACACACAGCAAATCTCTTGGAACAGCCATATGCACACACACAAATGTACAGGCACATTTATATCCCCTTCCTGCTGGGTTTCCACAGCATATATTGAATTTACTACTGTACCTTCTAGAGCGCTGACTACATAATTTAACACATCTGTAATTATTACCCTGATCCTTTAGGAGATTGTCCAGCAAAGCACACCAGCAGATACAAAGCAAAGCTTTCTAAAATTTTTTTTTCAATAGCTGATATAATTTGGTCAGTTATTCCTACAAAGAAACCTTGCCTATACTGGCAGGTCACACATAATTAACTTGTTTTACATATTCAGCATCCAAAGCCAAACTTATTTTGACAAGATACAACAGAGAGGTTCCTGGAGATCTGAAATCCTCCCCAGAACCTGCAGATTGTTCAAATCTCTGACATACAGTTTAACTCACAATCTCCAGTGTTCAAATTCAAATATTTTGTTTACTGACACCCTTTTAAGCTTCACCAGACAGCTTAAAATTTAAGCTGCTTCCAACAACTGGCACAACACAGAGATACATTTATTTTAAGACACATATTGCATATGCTTAAAAGAAAAGTGGAAAAGATAAAAATATTCTTCTCCCCTCCCCTCAGAGCAGATTGGTCACCAAAAGAATTTAAAATCCTGTTAAGAGGAATTTATGCACAGAAAAAAAAAATACTCCTGTTGTGTGCAGTTTAATTAATCACATCCATAAAGCTCAAAGCCATCTGTTCAATGCATGGTGAGGAGAAAAAGGATGAGACTGGAGAGGACAATTGTGGTGGGATTTAAGTGCACTTAGTGTGGCAATGGCAATACAAAGATACTCAGCCAGAACATATAAGAGAATATTCTCATACTTCCAAGAAATGCTTACAGAGAATACAAAAATATTTTTAGGGGAAAAAAAATTGCTAAAGCACCAGTAGGTTCTGTTACAGCAGCAATCAGTTTTCTATTTGAAGTGCTGACAAAACCTTGAGTACAAAATTCAGCTCTGACAGTGATCACCCAAGCTGGCCTGCATTCCAGGACATGGAATGGGTGGGTTTCACTGGAAACTGCCTCTTGAAACCTTCCTTTTCTCCCAGTCTGGCAAATTCTAAGCAAGTATAAAATCCCAAATGTCCCCTTCAATCCCACCTCAAGCAATATATCACCCATCTTTCACTAGGAAGTAACACATGGATTATAAAGTTGCATCTATTTCTGAAGGCTATTGATCCCAGCAGCAAGCAGAGACATACTAACTTTGGGATTTTTATTTGTTGGAGAAACAAAGCTACAGAAAACATAAAAAAAATGAGAATTCAGTCTCATCTTATATTCTTCCAAAATGGGTAATTCATTCCCTGAATAATAAATGCCATAATTTCTCCACCAAGGCTCTGTTTAGAGCCTTGTTATCTGATACAATTTCCCAAAAATAACTGTATACAGTATACAGCCAAACTACTATTCCCATTACATAATTTGATATGGCAAAGCACATATTAACCTTTCTTTAATATTCTCCACAAAAAAAAAAAGATTGAGTGCTCCACTGCATTCTCTGGCAAAATTCTTAGCCAGTGTACACATTAACATAATTGACATGTTGAATTGATACTTGAAACAGCTCACAGCTGGTCGCTTGCTGAGTGAGACTTTATTATTTTTCACACCACAAAACGCTGTCTCAGAGAATTTTCCTCGTGTGCACATTTTTTTGCTTTGGAAAACCCAACAACTGGCAGGCTTTTGAGGTGTTCCACAGTAATTAATGCCTCTGATTTCCATGTCTACAGGACATCACACAGACACATGTCAGGCTGTAACTCCGAGCGCTTCAAAGCTGCGATTCCCCCATCATCAGGCTTGGATTTGCACATAACAAACACCAACAGCAAACATTTCTTTGACCCAGCTCAGTGATGGCAGGCAACGTGACGGACTTTCCACCAAAAGATTCTCTGCACGTGGCAGGGAATCAGCCAACCCACTGCTCACAGGGGAAATCAAGACATCACCTGATGCTTTTTGGGATAAACCAGAGCAGGCAGAGGATGCTGATTGCAGCTCAGCACTTTTGAGCTGTGGGGCTGCAGTTCCTGTCCCTTGGCACCAGGAATATAAAAGCCAAACCCCCTTTTTAGGGAGCCACAGCCCCACTGCAGCTGGCAAAGCATTCCAACCCTGAAAATCTCCCCAAGCTTCAATTTTTATGTAATTCCACAAATGCACTAAGCTTACTTTTACTTTTTCTGACTTTCTGGGGGGTTTTGGGTTTCTTTGTTTCAAGCTCTTCCTTACATCCGACCTCTACTCTTTTTTTAAACAAATGGAATAAACTTGGGACTTACCAAAGCAGCTTCACAGAATTTTCACCTTGTGGCAGTTTTTTCCCACCTTGCAGCAAATGCATCCCAGGCTGGAGCAGTCCTAATGCTTCATTCTGCTTTCTTCTCTAAGATTTGAATACCTGTTACATGAAAAATAATATTAAAAAATATTAAAATAGGGCAGTCATCTTTAAGCTTGTATTTTAAAAGTAGCAATCCGAATTGTGAGATTTTTGTGCTCTCTCCCTCCACAGTTCTTTTTTGCTTAAGGAAGCTTGGGAAGAACAGAGTGTGGTGGGTAAAGCACCCCTGAAGTCTTGCACTTCTTCCACACAGTTCATTCATTTAGGAGTTCATTTCCTCATCTCTGCTATTAACAATATCTCATATGGGTTGCAAATACCATTGTGAAATATTCATTTTTTGAAAAGAAAAATTATTCTCAAAGAAATCGCAGGAAAACCACTCACTTTAAACATTGCATTTCAAGTAAGAATTTTTCCATCTGACAAATAAAATAGTTTTTCTTAAAGCACATAAACCAAACCTGGTGGGTGAGTCACAAAGAGCTCACAAAAGTGTGTTTCTACAGGTTTATAGTTGAGACCTAGTTAAACTTGACAGTTTCCTTTAAATTAAATTACTAAGTTTGAGATCATAGCATAAATAGTGCTTGATAAAAAAATGGCTTTCTTATTCTCTAAAAACATTCAGAATTAGGTAAAGAGATCTTACTTTTCAGCTGAATGTAAAAGATCTAGTAAGGTAAGAAAGAACAATATGAGAAAACAGCTCTGCATTCTTTTAAACTGTACTTTCTAGGGTGATAAAAGATGTTTTTCCTTGACTTTTTCTTGTGTTACACAGGCCAATTTTAACCCTTTCTCCCACTTCATATGCCAATTTAATTTTTGTAACAACATGAGAAGGAAAAGTGCATGCTTGATAAGAAAAGGGAAGCAAGGAAATTCTACTAAATCAACACAGGTTTAGACCCAAGGACAAGAAGAAAATTATTGACACAGGCTCATGGCAGGATATCTCTTCCTCAGTAAACACCTCCACGATCTCCTTGCTTAAAGCAAAATCGAGTTGTGTTTATCTCTTAAATTAATTATCAATTAATGAATACTATGTATTTATAAACTTCATTATTAGTATGATATCCTTCATCATATTCACTCCTTTCCTAATAATTAAATGTTTGTGTGTGTCTCCAATGCTATTAAAAAGGTATCCACAAGAGTAATTTTGAGGACATTCCAGTTCCTTTTACCTCAGAAGAGCTAAGAGATTTTCATGAAAGTGTTTTCAAGTGTCTTCCACCATTTCAGAGCTCATAGACTTTTTATTAAAATAAAAATTTAAAATTAGAACAGCTAAATGGTCATTCCAGATCTGGAAGTTTTTCGATTTTTAAAGACACGAAACAGGAGGGAATGAGGTTGCTGTAGGAGAGAACTCTTTCAAATCCAGGCATCATGATGGCAGGAAAGCTGAAATCCCTGGCTGTGAGCAGCCTGACTGTAGCAGCCTGGTGACAAATGGAGCTGGGCAGACTGAAGGAACCATTTGGGAATGGGATCTGGGCTTGTTCCTCCACAAAGACTGATTAATACTGGAGCTGAGGGGGGGAAATGAAACCACTTTCAGCAATTCTCCTGATCCTACATCACTTGTCTGAGAGCTGGGAACTGTAATGTGTAATTGTGGTGCTGGAATTCTGCTTTAATTATAGATTGAGGGGAAGGTGGACAGCTCTGGAAGAGTAATGGCTTAACTGATCCTTGGTGTCTACAAATGCCAGGGCTCTGGGGTATTAGATTCTGCTGGCTTCCTTAGGGAGACAAATCCTTTTCATCTTAGCACCCATCAGCAAGGAGACTGCTCACAGCAGGCAGGGACAAGTGAGGGGTTCCAGCTTTTTGTCCCCTCATGCTGCTCCTTCAGGGCCATATTCTCTTCTCAGAACTTTCAGGTAAACCAGAGGCTGGCTTCTTGAGATTACCATTGAAATGGATCCCCCAAAATATGTATTGGTTTTTAAAAATAAACTACTTTCAGTGTTAATTTAGTCAACCTATGTTTACAATTGGCCTCAATGATCTTAGAGGTCCTTTCCACCCTAAAAGATACCATGTTATTTATATTATATGTTCTTATATTCTGTTGTCTTTTCTGTACCTGCTCAAGCTACTTGGGATGTGTGGTACCATATATAATGTGCTGCATAAAACACAATTTCATATCAGTATAGAGAAGCAGCTACAAGTACTTCTTTAAGAGTTTTCTTTAAGAGTTTTAAGAGTAAAAGTAAGCTTAGTGCATTTGTGGAATTACATAAAAATTGAAGCTTGGGGAGATTTTCAGTGTTGGAATGCTTTGCCAGCTGCAGTTGGGCTGTGGCTCCCTAAAAAGGGGGTTTGGCTTTTATATTCCTGGTGCCAAGGGACAGGAACTGCAGCCCCACAGCTCAAAAGTGCTGAGCTCCTATCAGCATCCTCTGCCTGCTCTGGTTTATCCCAGAAAACTCTATCAGATTGTTCCATCAAAAATAAATATATAGGCAATGACAGGAAAATTATATGAATCTATAGAAAAGAGCAATGATGAATATGAGACAAATAAGGTATTTACATATCACAGTGAAGCAGAGGTAAAGGAATATCTCAATTATTAAAAGCTTTCCAACAGGAGAGGATGCTGTTGTCATTGACTTTTGACTTTATACGGTCACAGTGCTGTGGCAAGATGTCACAAGGTCAAAAGAACAAACACTTTGAATAACTGGTATTCTCTGTATTATTGAATATTTAGAGAATAAAACTCAAGGTTTATATTCAAGAATATCTCTATTTATCCAAGCAGCAAGACAAAAAAAAAGCCATTATATTTCTTACTGAAAATCAATTAGTGAAGCAGTTACCTCGAGATTAGATAAAGAGCCAAGCTGAAATGCTGTGATTATAATCACATGGCCTGACTAAAGGCTGCCAGACAGGAGAGGTAAACCCCTTCTCCCCCTCTGTATCCCCTATACCTCAAGGTCAACATTAAAACCACTTTTTAGGACCTTCTCCTTCACATTTTAACTTCTTCCCACCAAATAATCTCATCAAAATACTCCTCTGAAATGCTTTTCTCTGATCATTTTTGCTTTCGTTCACTTAGAAAAAACCAAATAAATAACAGAACATTTCCCTTCTTCCTCCAAAAAAAATTAAGAAACAAAAATTGCATGTGATTTGTGATTCCCAAGTAAATGCATTTCTGATTAACAGCAGAGCAACTCCATCTGCTCCATCTATGTGCAGCTCCAGCATTCAGGGGGAATATGTGAGAAACCTGTCAACACCCAGCAAGAGGAGGAGGAGGAGGAATATGGTATTATCACAGGATTTCATCGAGTTTCATAACTGTGCATAAACAACTGACTCTAATGCCCATAGGAAAGAAAATATTGCACTTTTATTGGGTGATCTTTTTCAGCAGAGAAGCACCCACAGCAGGAAGTACAACAGGGATGTATTCTGGTTCTGGCCCTCAGAACCAGAATATCAGACTTGGGCAAGAACAGTGGAAGATAACAGGGAGAGTGACACACCCTGGGGACACAGCAACTAAACAAAAAGTTGAAATAAAGCAGCAAGAATTCCCACACTGAGTTATTTCCACACTGAGTTATTCCCACACTGAGTTCTCTTTTTTCCTTGGATTTAAATTGCCTCTTAAATAAGATTATCACAGGGTTGCCATATCCTTAAACATTTTACTTCTTCTGAGAAAAAGCCTATGAAAGGTCAAATGGTTGTTTACTTGGCAGTCCTTCAGTCAAGTACTTTTTTACACTTAATGGTGTAGGAAAAAATATGGTTGGTTCTGTGTACAAAGTATTTTATCTGTTTGAATAGGAGCAGGAAGGAGGGAGATGCTCACAGCTTCTGTCATCACCACAGGGAGCTTGAAAAAAATCACATTTGACTTCCTGCTGTCTATTTTCTACATTACACCTGTAAAATTTCTACTGAAAATACACAATGGCAACAAAGGATTTGGATTCAATAGAAACCACTGGATATGACAACAGAAAAGGCCAATTCTTGAGTGCATATTAGAAAAGCCTCTACTGGCTCAATGATTTGATGAACCCTGGTCTGCTCTGCATTTTTCTTACGATATTTTAAAATTATCAATATTGCATTGAAACAAACTTCTTGTTCTAAAGTCATCCTTTTAAAAATTAGGCTTACAATATCAGTACTCAGATTTCAGTTGGTTGTCAGAACCTCTCTCCCTTTATTTGTACAGATATTTACAGGGCATTATCCTTTCCCAGAATTGTGACAATGTGGTGTAATATGAGCATCCTTTTCTCTATCTCTCTTTTGATGGGAGATATCTTAAAACAGACCAACAGACATAGGAAACTGCACTAACCTCTACTACAGAAAGAATGAAACCATGCTCTACATCACCAGCTTTCAAGGACAAATCTTTAAATGCTCTCTCTGTCCTGCTTTGAGCCCTCAACTTATCATTCATAATGAACTTTTCTGCCAACAGGCACAGCTGTCAACAGGTGACAAATCAATGCATCAAGTGGCAATTTTTCACTTTTGTTACTCCACTTTCCTCTCTGGCATCCTCTTATAGGAAATATATTTGCTGCAGAAATGAACGCGTGATGTATTACCAGCCCTTAATTTCTCCAAATTCACTTTCCAAATGACACAACGAGCTTCAGGTTTTGCTCTTACATGGGCAGAGTGTGACAGGACAAGGGGGAATTGTTTTAAAGTAAAAGGGAAGGGATTTAGATTAAATGTTAGGAAGAAAAGCTTTACTCAGAGGTCAGCGAGGCACTGGAAGAAGTTGCTGAACCTGCTGACAGATTTTCACTTCAACAGAAAGCACAGGTACAGAGGGTAGGAGATCTGATTGTTGACACTTGCAGGGAATTTCCCCAACACAACATGGGATTCCCTGGAAGTACAGCAGATTCTGGGATACGGAAATGCAAACCTGTGGTGCAGGGATCCTAGGAAACAACCAAGGGATACTTTGAGGAGAGAGGAAAAGAGAGGGGAACGAAAAAGAGAGAAGAAAAAGATGGACACACACAAGAATCACAGTTTTAAAAATAGCCTTGCTACATTTGTTGTTCACAGAATGCTTGATGTTTTAAATAAGAAGTTACACATTTTGTGTGGTCTAAAGAAAGCCAAACAAAACCTTTAAGAACCAAGTACTATCATGGCCAAGCACACAAGGACTCATCCTTTCATGTCAGGGCCTTTCACAGGTGTGGGACCTAAGTGCCATTGCCTTTTGAATTCTTTTCAGCTGACACTGATCTTGAACAACTGTCATGAACATTCCCATGTAATTCCTCATTCCTGGAGTTCCATCAGTAGGCCCAAGGCTCATTGAAGAGTCCAGGAGACCTACTCCTAAAGAGCTGCACCTTTCTGCAGGCAACAATGCTGTTGTTCTGTTAGCATTGGTTCAAAACATATGTAAAGGAAAAAATATGAGTTTCCATCTGAGATATCATCTGTGATCATCCTAGAAGTCAGACCTGACCTTTATCTGAAGAAGACCAGAATTATCCTTCTCCTGCCCTAACTCACAGCATTTTTCTGAAGAAATTAACCCTGTGCCTTTTCAAATGCGTACTTTTTTGAGCTCTTCCACTAAACCAGGTTCTCAAAGCCCCATCCAACTTGACACATTCATACAGCAAGCAAATATCTAAAATGCACACTTTGTTCCCAGAAAGCAACAAAGCAATGTGTACAAACCCCTTTTGATGATGTACCTGATCACACCTTCCCTTTCCACTAAAATTGCCACGAAATCCAAAACACAGCATTCTCCCACTTGGGCCATTTCTCTCTCAATATTTCCAACTTCCCCATTGTACTACCAACATAATTTGAGGAAGAAAACCCAAATGGCAGAGGCAGAACTGTAAAAGATGGGACAAGGGATGCCATTAGCCCTTGTCACATCCAAAATAAAGAAAAAAGATCAAGTTCAAAACTACCTGTGAGAATAGCAGTATTTGTACAGATTATCTTAGACCATCATGAACAAACAAACACAGAAGGGAGAGTTATTTGTGCTTGATTTTCATGCCTTGACATTAACAGTGCTTTTAAGCGGGATTTTCTTTTGTTGTTGGAAAGATTAATACATCAAGAAACACACAGAAGCAATGCTGTAGCAGCTTTCACAGGCACTGGGCAATTATGCTCATGGAGAAGACAAATAGGCAAACTGTTTGAGCAGGATGAAATGCTAAATTTCCCACCATGAAGGATTTGCTGCTGCCTGGCAGGGAAGGGGAGTGAGAGAGCGATGGGGAAGGGAATCAGGAGGGAATTCCACCCGTGATTTACTGACCCACTCAGAGAGCATTTACAGCCATGAAGGCAATCCTTCCTGCACAGGCACCCAGGGGATTCCTCCCATGCTCCCACTGGGATTGTCAGGAATGAATCCTCACAGCTCCACAGGACTATTGTGCTTTGACTCCTTGCACTGTTGTCCCTGTCTCCTGCACATAAATGTAATTCTCATTACAGCTCAAAGGGTCGTGTAGAAGCAGTACAAGGAAAGGAAAATTGCAGTAAAATTAGGATAATTTGCAATTGCTGAGTAGGTCAGAAGGTTATCCACACCTAAGAAATGCCAGCTGTCACCACGTGGAGCTGATGTGCACGTTTGATTAAAAAAAAATAGAATTAAAAAGGGAATTGAGTGGGCAGACCAGCAATGGTACTTTCAGCTCCACCACTGATGGTAAATAGAGGCAGCCCAACAGGGAGTGCCTGGGTAAAGGAGTGTCTCCTTTAGACAATTTCTTTTCTATTTCTGGACAATTTCTTGCCTCTGTCTGTTCCACTGCAGGTTTTGGTACATGGATGCACACCACTGCTCAAATAAGCATCTACTCAATTTCTACAAACACACTGGAAACATATCTTTAATTCCCAAACAGACTTCTGCCCTGATCAAATCAAGCAATAAAATACATACTCTCTACTCACAACTAAGCCCTTCAAAACAGGGTAACACACAATCTGATATTTAGGGCACATATTCCTCTAGACAGAAAAAAAATGAAATTTGGGATTAATAAAACAAAGCAAATGAGTCATTTCTCCCAAACCCTACTTAAAAGCTGTATTTTCCAGGCAAGACAAAGGGCATACATGGATTACATATAAAATATTCCTATATACAGAAGTGAAGGCTTTTTTCTGCATGCTGTTGCTGGATGGAAAGCACATTTTTCAAATTAAAAAAAAAAAAAGAGAAAATGTAAGAAAAAAAATTATAAAAGCAGACAGAATTTATTTGTTGAAAGATCATAATTGGTCATAGTATGCAGCATTCATTTAGAAACTGTCTTGGGCTTGCTAAATTATATATAAAGCTTACAAGGGATGAAATATTTGAAGAACACTGGTGTTTTTTATCCTCAGAAGCTGAAAAATAACCCCTTCTTCACACTGCAGAAAGCCAAATGCACCATCAGTGTGCATGGAGCAGTTAAATGAATGTCAGGTATTACAGCATATGAAAGAGCAATCCAAACTGCACAAAAAAAAGGTGGATAAATGGATTTCCTCCCTTGGTTTGCCAGAGTCAGAGCTGGCTGCTTTTTAGAGTGTGTTGTGGAACTTTATAAATATGATTTTTGCCCTCTCTTTCTCTCTGCCACACACACTCAGAGGTCAAAGAAAAGGAGCACCGTGAGTACCAGTCAGGAGATGTTTTCTGAGGACATAAACCTAAAGTAATGCATGGTTAAAAAATTCTGTTTAATAGCCACAGAACACTCCCTGATAGAGCAGTATCACATTATAACACTGATTTAAATCAATTACATTGCAAGGGCTGAGGTAATAATGACCTAAACAATATTGATGCAGGAATTCAGTTTTCCAAACTCCAGACTTGGTCATACGGAGAGTTTTTCGTGGGTTTTGGATTTTGCTTTTTTTGGTTTTGGATTTTTGCATTTTTCAATGATAATTCTTGTTCTAGAAGTGGCATGAGAAATGCTAATTAAAAGAAATTCATCAAATATGTTTCTGTTTATATGGCAGGAGCAGCTGATTGGCAGATGGAGCATTTCCCTTTTTGGTCACTGGTAGGAACTAAATTAAATCAAAAGTGAAACAACTTTTTCAGTGCTATATGAAGCAAGGTAGTGCCTTCATTACTGTCAGTTTTAAGAGAGAATCTACAGAAATTCCTGACTCTGCAGCTCAGATTTTATGCCATATTTTCAGAGCTCTTTCCCCTCAATTCCTCAGCTTTATAATGCAAAAAATCACACATGGCTACATCTTAATCTACATGACAGTCAACAATTGAGAAAAAAAAAAATAAAATTATCAGCTCTGAAATATCTTGACTTCAAATTTTGCTTTTCAACATGGAAGAATTCCTTCCAATAATAAGGAATAGGATTTAAAAAATTATTTTCCATTTGGTGAGAAGGAAATACACATTTTTCTTCAAGATAGAAAAAGCATGTTTTGCTCTGATCAAATTTATTTAAGTTATATTAAAATACTTAGCATACTACTTTATTATATATACCAAATGAAAATTCCAGAATACATATTTTTTGTGAAGACATTAAATTATTCTGCCTGTCAAGGATTGCAATTGTGTTGAAGCAGTTGTTTTAGACAATCATTTTCCAAAAGTTTGGAGAGATTCAGCTGTGGTTCCTTTTCATGTTAACCGGGGCTGATGTGGAATATTTTTGTCACACAGGCATAGGGATCAAAAGTAATGAAGTACATGGCCAATCATTAATATTTTTAGGTTTCATTGCAAAGATCATGGGGACAGGTTATTGAGCAAAAATTATTACAGCAATAAGGACAGTTGCATTCTTGTTATATCAATAGCAGATTATTTTTCATCAACCCAACATTTATGCATTTTTATCAGTAAACTCTACCCTGAGCTAAAAGGTGCTTTACATTTTGCTCTTTTGTAAACTTACACAAACACAGAAGTTAAGATAGAATACATTAATTCTAACAACTTTTTTCAAAGTCTAAAGAAAACAAAGAAGGAAAGATTTTTTTAAAAATACAATTTACTAGAGCTCCAGCAGTCTAAACATCATTTTAGATCAAAGACACTTCAAGATCAAGAGCTTCAACACCTTGAATGAATACACCACAATGAATATTTCTGATTCTGCTGCTGTGAACTTGAGGGGACAAAGATCAGATGTGGCTTAAGCAGGTGTTTGCCTCACAGTAAAGCTTAGCACCCCAATTTGGAAGGAAATTAAAGCAAAATTACTTCTTTTATATTGATTTTTGTTTTAGCTGATTCCTCATCCAGGAGAAATATAGTTACAAAATGCAGGTGTAAATGCTGTACTGTGAAAAGTAATTTTACCTTGACATTAAAAATTATTTCAAGGAGTTAAAATACAGAAATCTCATCATCAAAGATTTTCCACACACAAGGGGGTGAATTTAGGTACAACAGTAATTTCTGACTACTGAGATGATTTCCATCTCAGCCATAACCATGTTTAGTAGTAACACTTTTCTCTCTATGAATATAGATGCCTTTAAAAAGTGAGCCCAAAGTCCTGAACAAAGCATAAGGGGATTTTAAGGCTGTGGAGAAGCAGAGCTGATCTGTGAGAAAAGAGTTGGCAGGAGCTGTAATTCAGGCAGGGACCACAATTCCTATCTGAAGCACTTCCCAGGCCCTGAGTGGGGAAAAAGCAGGGATGAGCTTCTCTGGATGAAGCTGAAGAGCAGCAGCAGAAATACAGACTCAGGCCAGTAAATCCCTTTCCCTCCCTGGGGGAAAGAAAAGGAGAAACTCTCTCAGATCAGAGTCAAATGAAGGACATGGGCAAACTGCTAACGCAGCCAGCAACAACACCCAGAGCACAATTCAAATTACCAGTGTTACATGGTTAATAAATCTGAAAGGTCTCTCTCTGTACCCAGCTCACTTGCTGATATTGTTTTCTTTCTCAGAACACATTTCCACAGGGATTTTGCCTTCCTTCATTTGCTGGGAGGAAACCATTCCCAAGGGGAGCACCTGAGATTTGGTAACTCGGCTTGTTCTGGGAGTAATGTAGAGAGAAAATAATTCATCCTTAATTCTTTTACTGCAAAAGCTTCTTGATTCTAGGCTCGTGTCTATGTAGGCCTTAATGGTCTGGGCCTGGAACAACTTCAGCTAAAGTCCTGTGGGTATAAAAACATCATTTTGTTGCTTTCTACACAAAAATCGAAACTGAACGGGTCTTCAGAGCCCTCCTCAGCTTGGACAACTCAGAGCCTCTGACATCTTGTGTTGGACAAGGATTCTACAACACAGAAACCCAGGCTCCCCCCAGAAAAAAAGATTATTTCCTTCCTATAGAACTTCTTTTAAAACAAGAAGAGCCATGTAAAGCTTCCTTACGGGAGGAGTTTAAAGTTGCTTAAGCCAGAGGTTCCAAAGACTCCTTCTGCAAATTCATTTCTTTGCAAGAAGGAAAGAAGGAAAAAAATCCTACATTAATTCTCCAGAGCTGTTAAGAAAACAAAGCTAACCTTCTTAAATTACTCAATGAGTATCTCTCAAAACATCTTCAATTAAGTAGTTTGATTTTCTGAACCCAGCTACTATCATCCCACACAAATTTTACCTCAGCTTTTACTAACTGTTTTTTCCCTTTTATAATTAACAATAGAATTATAAATTAAAATCCATGTTGGGACAAAGGTTAAAAACATCGTGGCTGTGTACTGGTTCTATAGTGGGAAGCAAGACTATTATTTTCAGCCACCTACAGGCCTTTTATGACCTTCAGAATGTTAATTAAAGACCAAACAATAAGAACCTTCCAGCTTTTTCTTTTCACCCTTTGGTTTCTTAATACATATTAGGCTTTTGGGCCAGAAATGTTTTCTTATTAATCCTACGTTCTGAGCTTAATAAAATAGGCATTCCTTCCACAATACCTCATTTTATCTCAATACCCACACAATTTAGCACCAATAGGAAAAAGCTCCTAAAAAGTAGCCTGCAGGAGAGAACTAGGAAAATTCAGATAAGTAAAAAAAAAAGAATCTTTTTTAAAAGTGCACCTTTTAGTTCCTTGATCATACGAAATAATTTTAGTTCATTTCGTGTTGTTTTAGTTACATTCATTCATCTTTCATTCATAACATTCATTCAGCATTCAATAACATCCATTCATGCACATGAAAGCATCCTATTGTAAGGGGAAAATTGCAGTAAATAAAAGGCAAATGGCTCAGTTACTGCTTGCCATAATTTAATTTGTCAAGGGCACAGAAGGATAACAAGCACAATTTTAAATTCAGGTGCAAGGTCAGAAAGGGAACCACACTCTGGTCAGTGCCTGCAGGCAGGACAATTCAAGAGTTTTTTTGGCTAGATAAAGTGCAGGTGGGCCTGGAAGTGGGAGATGTTTGCTTGGAATAAAGAAGGGGGAGAAAAAAACCTACTCAAAACAAAATAGTTTCCCCACTGACAGCTACACATATATTTACCCACCATCCTTTCATTTAGGAGGAATCTGTCCCTCTTTTTGCTTGTGTCAACATGAAACTCTGTGGGCATTAGATTGCTGTTTGAGAATGTCACACTGTCAAGGAGTGAAGCGGTGACAAAGGTTGTCAGAAAGGGAAGAAGGAACATCCATCATGCTAAAGAAACCAGATAAATAATGTATGACAGAATGTGTGGTGTGAAACACTGTTAGGAGCATTATCTTCAGGAGGACATTGGATTTGGATCAGAAACAGAAATCAACTTAAATATTCTCATGTTTTCTTAATATCAATTACAATAAAAATGGAGGAAATTTTGGAATTAATGTTACAAACATTCCTGGAAAAATTATTTGCAAAGAGTGGATTCCAGCTTCAAATTCAATAGATAGACTGTCTAAAAAGTGGGAAGAAAATCCTATAAAATTCCTAGTTATATCTTCACATTTCTTGCTTCACCACTGAAATGACTCTTGAATCGACTCCATTATTTTTAGCCTTACATAAAAATATTTCCCTTTCACAATCATTACATATTACATTAAACACACCCATAATTTTAGTCACAGGTGTAATGAGGAAAAAATAACCCCACAGCCTTAATCAAAGGCAGGTTATTTCCACAACCTAGAGCTAATCTGAGAGCAGACAGATGGCTCTAAGAAACGCTGCTTTTATCACACAACTGACAGATGTTCCTGAATGGTTTTTTGGTAATTGTCAGATAACCTTGCCTGTCTTGTGCCTGAGCTCTCTCTTAGCTCCTCACTTCAACTGTTGCCATCTTTGTCTCAAACAACTGAAGCTGACAGCTCGAAGATAGCAAAGTCTTTGCACTGTGGAAGCTTCATTCAGCTGGGGGAAGCAAAAGCAGCTCCAAGAAAGGGACGTGAAGCTGCCTGAGGTCAGGGAGGGAATGCTGGAGCTGCTTGCAGGTAACACAGAGCAGCTCAGGCATGGTCAGTCCCCTGTCACAGACATATTTTCTCAAAAATCCTTTGCCAGGATTTTTTTTCTGCTGAGAAGCCTCAGAGGAAAGGAAAAACAATAATTATCTGCTGCTGTGGAATGCAACAGGTGCATCTGTGATTGGTCCATGTGAGGTGTTTCTACTTGATGACCAATCACAGGTCCAGCTGTGTTGGGACTCTGGTCAGTCCCAAGATTTTATTATCATTCCATTCTTTCCTTTGCTAGCCATCTGATGTCTTCTCTTTCTTTAGTATAGTTCTAATATATCATTTTCTTTTAATATAACATATATCATAAATAATAAATCAGCCTTCAGAAACATGGAGTCAGATCCTCATCTCTCACCACGTCCTGGGACCCCTGCGAACACCACCACAGTCCCCATCCTAAAGTCTGGAAATACATCCCTAAATAAGCTCTGAACATTTTTTTTTTTTTGAAGTAAGCCAGAAATATTACTGCTGTAGTAGCAGTCTCACCTTGAGATCTTAAGTACAAACAGAAGATTAGGATTGCAAAGTTAAAAATCAAGTGAGGTGCAGGAGACCCTTAGGAAAAGAGACACACGTGGTACCTCTCACAGATGTGTCAGAGCTGGCAGCAAACATTCAGGTGCCATAAACGTGAAAGTGTGGGGAAAAAAAAGTGCTAGGAGAAAAAAAGCACAGAACACAGGCTCAAGGACTGAAATGCAACAATCTGCATCTAAAGATCATACAGGCTCTGGAATTAAACTGATGAGAAAAACTGAGATGATGGACTATGAAAAGTATATAAAAGTATAGACAAGTATAAAAAGATATTTGTAAATAAGCTACAAAATTCTATGTTCTATGAACTGTTAAGTCAATGAAAAAAATACAGATGTGTTCTTTTGGTGAAGATTTTGCATGTTCACTTAAATCCAGTCACATAGGAATTTTTGAAACATTCAAAAATATATAATAATAATAATAACAATAAATGTGTAATAATAGTAATATGTATAATTTTAAATCATTATAGGCTTTTAAATATTTGTTTAGCACACCTCCTGCAGCAGTCTTTATTCTCTCCTTTTAATACTGTAAAATTATTTCACTTAGTGTACACAATATATGTTTAGCAATTATTTTTTCACACAGCTGTGAATTCTGAAATTAGAGTTTCTTTTAAAACCTCACCATTTAATAACCATGAAAACCAGTGTATCTGAGAGATTTCAATTATTTCACTGTGCACAGTGACATTTTGCATGCTGGCAAATACTAAAGGCTAGTATGCAGGATTGACCAACCAGATTCATTCCTGGTAAAACTCTGACTTAAATAA
Organism: Passerina amoena; assembly: GCA_013401095.1. Lineage (NCBI taxonomy): Eukaryota > Metazoa > Chordata > Aves > Passeriformes > Cardinalidae > Passerina > Passerina amoena. The sequence continues at coordinate 541,377 of WBNP01004818.1, forward strand.
AAATATGTACATTCTTGCAAAAGCATAAAATCAACACTGCTTTCCCCTGGTGAGAAAAAAGGTACTCTTGGGTCTTAAGATTTGAGGGAGGTCTCTGTTAACCTAAACTGACAACAATTCAATCTAGAGCCACATCCTGAATTATGTCAACTGAGATTACAGCCAGCTGACAACTATGATTTCATTTCCAGCAATGCTTGTATTTCCACCATAAAAAAAGCTTCAAATTGAAGAGATCTTTGAACAGCTGGAACAAAAATCCCCCAAGTATAGACATTTTTTCCTCATTTAAAAAAAATAAAGCCATAGATGTTCAATGAAAGCAGAAAAACAGGTTTATAATCAGGATTTTGGTCTTTTTATCCACCCAGTCCAATGGAGATATTTATCCTAAAGCCTGTGGATATTTGAGCAGGTCTATAATCCACTTGGTGCAATGGCCAGGTAATTACTTTGTTTACACAAAAGAAAATTATACGCACAAAAAGCAAAGTTTGTTTTTCCATGTGTATGTACTTTTTCTTCCAATATTTCTTAGAATGGAAAGTGATTAGAAAAACCAGGCTATCTCCTGGCAACAAGGTAATAGCAATGTGGAGAAGAGAGAAGACAGAGTAATTATTTCCTGTGAAGAGAAGTTCACTAAATAGATGGGAGTGCAGTAATTGAGATGAAATTGAGCATTTACAAATGACACTGAGTAGCAGGAAAAGTTCACAAAGCTCTTCTGAGGAGGGTTCTTTCTCTGCCTGTCTGCAGCAACAGCTCCAGAGGCGTTTGCTTGGGTCGGTTTCCACCTCAAGCACTGAGATTCTTTCCTTTCTGAGAGCCAAAAGTCTTGATCTTGTTCAAGGTTTGCAATGACAACTAAAAGGAAAATTATCAATCAGCTGTGGCTGTATTATTCCATCTGTGAATGACCCAGCTTTGAAATACTGGCATGTAATACTTATGATCACCTTAGACCTTCTAGGATCAATATCTTATCCAGATTTCCCCGCTATCCAGGGACTTCTGCATTTGTGTGATGGAATGGAAAATGGACATGCATGAAATACATACTTCTGATAGACTTCTTCCCAAAATCATAAATCTTAATCTGCAAGTTTAGATTAATAAGCAAGAGGTTTGAATTGCACTGAGTCAATGAAAACCAAGCCCTGTAATTATCTGCTGAGTGTTGGAAATCCCTATGCAGACAAGCACAACTTCAGCTGCACAAACAAGCACAGGCCCAAAAAGTCTTAAATCAAAATAATTCCATAGGTTCCTCATTTCTTTAATGCAATCATACAGAGCTGAAATGATGTACATTTAGATTAAGGCAGAGTGATAGGACAGAATATAGAGTAATATTTTAAATGACATGGATAGATGAAAGCTTTGAAAGTAAGGTCTTTTTCTTCTTAAGAATATTCATCCTTTAATTTTTTTCCCAAAATGATACCAGTCACTCTATCATTGTCCTTCTTAATCAAATACAGAAAGTAAATCAGTGGCACTGATGAGGAAAACCTCAGCAGAAATGTACTTAAGCTTATTACATACTACTTTCTGATTAGAGACCCAACATCACTTCACAGACTGAGATACATGATTATATTTTCAATTTGGTATGACTGATATGTTTTATTTTCATTTCAATTCCATAAAATTCCTATCTAAAATTTATAACATAAACCAGAACTCAGCTGCACTCCTAGGAGTGCAGTTTTACAGGAAACTATATGGGTACAGTGTTAAATTTTTTGTGTTTGTGTGTTTCCTATTTATATATTTAAGTTGTTTTTTTTCATGGATTTCAAGTGCTCATGGAGAGAGAAAAAAAGGATGCAGATTATTCAGTGGAAAATAGCTTTTGGGAACAAAGATGATCTTTAGAAATTACAGGTTCCACTCATTACAAATAAAAGTCTCATTTTTAAATAAAAAATAATATAGTACAGTGATTTATGCCAGACTGCATTTAACATATTTCTGTAGCTCTATTTGCATCTTATTTTTGAACATCCAAAGAGATGGTCCCAATGAAGGTAAGTACAATGCTCCTAATACTTGAAACACTTATATTTAACTTTGCCAGAAACTAACAATCATACCAGAGACTCTGTTGTTATGAAAATACAGAATGTTTGTAAGATACTCTTCTACATTTAGGGAAAAAATATGTATATATGCAGAAATGAATACAGTTCTAGTATGTATTATGGCTTATAAATCCACAGCATTATGATTCCCTCATTAATCAGTTATTCCAAGAAAACAGTTTTCCTCATTGTATCACTGAACAGCTTCATCCTAATATGGATGGTGCAAAAGAAATACTTTAGTATTAGTTAATAGGTTAATCAAACCTTTTAGTTGATTAGCCACCAGTTAACTTTCACTGTATTTTGCACAAGATTGACCTGCAGCATTTCACACCAAAAGACCACGCACCTTCTAAGAGCCCTTCCTGTACTGGTTTGGTCATTTGTCCTCTGCTGAAAATGAAAATCCTTAGGCCACTAAATAGGTAAAACTGCAGGTTTTGAACTGCTAAAGTTACCTTCTAATTCTGTAGCTGGAAGGAAAATATCCTAGGCAAAAAAAAGCTGGACAAAAGAGATGTTCTACACTGAAACAATCTGTCCTGGTACAGGAGGAAAATCGAGCCTACTGCTTTTATGCTGTGTAAAACTTAGAGAGACACAGTGCTCAAACTTGCACAGTCACCTTGTATCTTGACTAAGAGAATGAGGGGAAAACATTTTGGGGGAGTGGAAGCTTCCCTCTGCTGAATTCCTCCCATAACGCAAAGAGCCATCCCTGAGAGAACCTGCATGGATTTATCCTGCTCAGAGCACGGGGAGCTTCAGCTGCCAGGGAACAGGCTCCAGGAACAGCCATCTGCTGGTGCATTTGGCCCTCACTTGTTCTTTTCCTGGTTTGCAGTCCAGGTCTTGCCTGGTGAGAAGTATTTCTGCCCTGCCTTCCCCTGGAAGGCCTGGCATGGCACACAGAGCAGGAACAGGCAATGCACGCAGCTGCTGTCTGCTTGGCATTTTATGGGCTGTGCTTTTGGGCAAACAGCATGAAGGCAGCCCATGAGTGTAAAATTAAAGTGATCTCTCTGTAGGAGGACTAGGAACTAGCTCCAGCTACCATCCCAGTTATGTATTGACAGGCTGACTCCAGGGCTCCCTAGCAACACTCCCTTCCCACAGCTTCCACACCTTGGATGCACAGTGCCACAACTGGCACTTTCTCACCTCTTTCTTTGCCCAAGATTTTCCCTTCAAAGCCAAATTCAGTGAGTTCTTATGTACAGGACAGCTGGTCCAGGGCTGCTGCCACACTGAGCCAAATCTGCCTTTTCCACAGCTCCTTCCAAGCAGGCAAACGACAGCAGCAGTAAATCCACTGGCATTGCTGTCCACCTGGATACAATTAGTTGTGATGGAAAAGACAAAATGCATTGCTCAGTTTGTTGCAAGGGTCATTATTTGTGCCTGTGCTTTAGATATTTCCAAGAGATACAGAAACATAGGGCAGTACCAGCCTTGCCTTCTTCCTCCCAGGTCAGAACTCCTGCATTAAACAGTATGTAAGAATTACTATTCAACTTGTGTTAAACTCATAAATTGTAAAAATAGACCCTTGTGAGCCTGCTCCTCTAACTAATTCACACACATCTCACATGGATCAAATAATTTTATATGGCTTTTTCATAAAATCCTGGGTACATCCTTGTAAAGAGACAATAAAGGGACTGGAAGGAATTACCTGCAGTCAGGCTGTGATGAAATCAAGCCTTGGCTGTGACCCTGCAAAGCACAACATGAAGTGTGTGCTATTAAACCTCCCATCTCAGCCCCACACTATGGCACCATTCAAAGGCTGAAACCTTTGCAATTGTAAGAATTAAACTATATAGATAAAAATGGGAGGGACCTACTTGCTGCCTTCTCAATAACAATAAATAATAAAACAAGAGCCACATTAAAAAAAAATAATACTGTATGAAAAGAGGAAATTGTCCAAGACATTAAGTACTAAATTGGGCTTGAAGTGTTTTGAATGGTGAAGCGAGTGCTACATGCAGTCCTGATTGCTACATTCCTTTTCATCAAAACAGCTGACCCCCAGAGGTCAAAACAAGGAAATCAATGGATTCCAGAGTGAGTAGGGCTGAAGGAGCCACAGAAAGCTGCAAGGTGACCCTGCAGCACTCAGCCACCTCTATAAAGGTCTGCACATGGAAATGAGCCAAAAGCACTTTTTGCACCCGCTTTGCGGGCAGCTTGGCTGGAAGATGAAACTCCCAACAAAAGAGCTGAAACTCCTTGGTGCCAGGTAGGAAGGGTAAAATGAGTGACACACAGCTGTGAGGCACTGAAAGCCTTCGTGGGGGATTGCAAGGACAGAGAGTGGTGCTCCCATGCACATTCCCACTGTCACCTCAGATGCTCTGCAGGTGGGAGTGACCAAAGGGCCTCCTGAGGAACACAGAGTGCTTCCCACACCATGCTGAGCAGCCCCTGCTCCACAAACACCTACAGGATTTTGAAACCTGTCTCAGTGTGATCTCACATCAGCCCTCAGAGCCTTTGGGTCTAGGCAGAAGGCAGCTGTAAGCAGGGAGCGTGCGCTCCCCCTTTTTCCAGCACTTGCTCAGAAAAGCAGGTGGGAATACACCAATAAGGTCATCTATGTACTCTGCAGAACATGCATTTTGGATTATTGCTGTGCAGATAATTACACCACTCAAGTGCTGGGAGAGGAAGAGTCAGAGCCTCTGGAGCAGAAGAGCAAGAGCCAGAGGAGGCTGGGGCTGCACCCAAGCAGGAGCAGGCAGCAGAATGAACAGGTTTCCATAAGAGTCCAGAAATGCAACAGATGCCCTGTGCATAACATTCCCTGGGCTGTGTAAAGCAAAAGAATCACTGATTCTTTTGATCTTGCTGCCTTTATCCCTGCTCACCTCTAGGCCTGAAGTAAAGGGAAAGAAAGTAAGGATGATTTTCAAGGAAGGGAGGACACAAAACATCTCCCAAGTCCTCTATCAGATGGGGACACATGGAGCAGTAGAAATGAGACCAGAATGCACAGCACACATGCTGTTTGCACATCCACACCTTTGGATTCCCAATGGCATTCCCAATGGCAGCAATTCCAACTGAGATACTGAAGATAAGAATTCACTTCTCATTTCCTTGCTGGCTTTGCTTTTGTGAAATACACAATTTCTTATCATCAAGCCAGAGATATTACTTGCTTTGAGACAAACAATTACCAGGCTGCTATAATTTAGAAACGTAACTCACCCCTCTAATACCATATCAGAAATTAAAGCTTTATGACAATGTCTCTGCAGAACAACACTGCATTATTGGTCTGAAGAATGCAAAGGTGGATTACATTCTTTTTGCTCATTGAAGCTGTCTGACAAATGCAATAGAGATGCTGTCAATACAATGATTTACCTGCAACGACTAAAAGATAGCTAAGGATGTTTGCTGGTGCATAGATGGTATTTGTTGCATTCCTAAAACTCCCTGAAAGAAACCTCATAAATGACAGACTCCTCTGATTACAATCAAAGAGTAAAAAACCCTATATTAATATGGGCATAATTTGGAAAACATTGTTTTTTCATGGTTCAGTGATAATATCATTTTATACATCCTGCTTGTTAAATCCCTTTCAAAGTGCTTACCTACTTTCTGCTTGGGGCATTAGAATTCATGGCTTGATAAAAAGAAACAAACCAACATAGCCCAGGGTGATAAACTTGAAAAAGCAGGGAATACACCAGTACTAGAGCTGCATCCAGATTTTGTGATAGAATTTGCTCCACTGAAGCTTGAGTCAGGGCACTGAAATAAGATATAAGGTATAAGTCTTAATACTTAATGTACAAAAATCCTCTGACCTCTGGGAAGACAAGATTTTGATTGCATTTGAGTTCATCTGATCTGTTTCAGAAAAAAAAACACCAAAACAACCTAACCTCAAAACAGCTCACCCCAAAGCATTTTTTGCTATAGGAGAGATCAATAGCAAAAAAAAAAGATTATAGTAACTTCAGGAGCATCTGAGCCACGTCTAAGTCCGTTCTGGAAAAGACGTTTGAAAAATGCTGTAAAAATAGTTTTATAGTAGAGTAGTCCCCACTAAGAAGATCAAGATAAACCTGTGATTCAGTTTTTGATGTTCTGCAGTGTAAGATCAGACATAACAGAAAAATAGAGACTACTTTGCAGAGAGCAGTAGGAACCAGGAGGCAGCGAGCTGGCTCTGTCCTGGAGCGACTGAAATGAAAGCAAAAGGAGGAGCCCTACACACTGGGGGTGGGAATCCTTTTATGCCACAAGAAACTGATGAAATTAAGTGATTCAAATGAGAAAAATATCCCATAAAATAAGATAGGCCTGGAAGCATGACTCAGAAAAGCCTTTACTCAGCTTTCCCAAGTCTCTAAGCTGATCCCCCGGGTTACAGCACACCCCATTTAAACCGGGAAATTCAATCCAGACCATGCAACTATTTACTGTCTGCCCTGAAATTGCAGTGTTGAGTTTCTTGGTTCTTTTAATCTGTTTCATTCTCATTAGATTTTTTTTCTTCTTCATTTTCAGAATTCAGGCAGAGCAGGATTATCTGGGCAGAGCCTAGCAAGGGGCAGCAGTGTGGAGGGGAGCCAGGGAGCTCTGCAGAAAACAGAAGGGCAGGAAGAAATGCCCACAGGATCAGGGCGCACACAGAGCCAGAAAATGGCAATATTTTTGCTGAAGTTTGAATAGTTGTCATTCTAAAGGAGCACATGAGACTTAAAAAAAAAAAACCAAAACAATCTGAAAACTCACTTTCTTCATGGAAAATCTATTAATGAGTTAACCACCATCTAAAGCAGAGACTGACTCTGTGACCTACCCTGTTAAATATGCCAGTGGCACACTCTGATGCTGGCATTTCTTAACTTGATTCTTGACTTAAATGCCCTTTTAACGTGCTCATTAGTGAAATTTTCTAATTAAAAAATGCAGCGGCTAAAAAGACGCCCTCTCCTCCACAAGTCACATGGAACCAACCCGAACACCTCCACGGTTCATTAGCTGAACTGGCAATTTCAGATCCCTGAGCAGTTCTCCACCACTCCTGCTAATTGAAAAACTTGTAAAAGAAGTAGGCTGCTATCTTTTTTATGCACCTGTCACAAAAGGCGGAGCGGAATTTATTCTATGGAAATAAAGTTTTTGCTGCCTAGAAAACCTCAGGAAGCCAGAGGCTTGCAATAATTTGGTCATTTTTAAGAATTATGGAGGAAAGTGCTGTCATAAGATTATCTGCCCTCTTCCAGACACCTTCTACCTCCTCCTTTTTTCGCCCCTCAGCCACCTGCCATGGTCCCCTGCACATGTAGTGCATCATTTGGCTTTATACCCTCTTCTAGCTCGCTTTTCTTGTGCCATTGTCTCACCCCACTTCATTTAAATCCCTCTCTGCCTCTTCAGCAAGGATCCTCCAGACACCAATACCATTCCCACATGGCAGTGATTGCATGATCTGCAAGTTTTACCCACATTTAAATGCATTACCCTCCCCACATCTGCTTCACACATTATTTCTATAACATGCTGTTGTGCAGTTTTTCTGTTGGCTTGTTTTTGTTTGTTTGGGTTTTTACTTTGCATTCATCTTCAGCTTTCACCATGGCAATCTTTCTGCTTGTGAACAGACATGGAGATTTCTTTTTTCATAGCTCCAGTATCCAATCCATATCACTCTTGCATCTCTCTTGCACATCACTCTGGGGCTGAGTTAAACATAACTTTCTTCACATTGACTGGTATGGGGCTGTTTTTCCTCACCATGCAAATTTACTTTAACAGAATTTAAATCAAATCAGTTTTCCTCAGGTCTGTTTTGTCTGTGACAGTAATTTGTCAGTGATCTCTCTGCACTTATCTCCACCCATGAGCTTTTCTATTCGATTTTCTCAGTATGAGATGGGTGAGGAGCAGGAATGTGGCTGAGGGGCCTCCCACAGCCAGCCAAGGTCAAACCACCTCAATACCTTCAAAAGCTGCAGAAATTCAACCTCAGTGAGGACTGGAGTTCCAGCAAGAACAGCCAGATCCTTCTTTTGCTTCCTCACAAAGGATCAACACTGTAGGGTATTTAGAGATTGCACCAATTACCCAGAGACTGGAAAAGTAATATTCAAAGTATTTACCAGTCATTCCAAAAAAGGATATTATGGGATTTAGATTTATATAATTTTAGATTTTATTTACAAAAGGGCCATTTTAAAAAGCCAGTATTTCTTGTGCTTTAAAATTTAAAGCATTATGCATGCATTTTCAATTTGTGATAAAGTTTCTTAGCCGCTGAAGCTATGAAAAAATTCATCCCCATATGATAGAATTTGGTGCCATTTTATCAGTGCCACTTTTGGTTCAAGGCCTTTTTCTGCAGAAATGCAGGAACTCCATCTGAAAATGGATGTTGGCTTCTCTACCCCTGCCCACAGGCTTGCTGTGTGGCCTTAGAACCACGTCAAGAACACAAAACCTGCTCATTTACCACTAATAACCATCTTACTGAGCTGTCTGATAAATCTGAATGTCAACATTCTCTGTGCCTCTGCCCAAAATAAAGCACTTATCTGATATATGGAATGGTGAGGTCTCAAAAAGCTCTTCAAAGACCTAAGGATCCCATGATTTCCAATCCCAAGGGTAAAGGTGGAAATCCCAATAGAGACATTTTGTTACCTACAACGTTGGTAATGTAAGATGTAAAATTTATGTACAGAGCAGCCTGAAGCTTGTTAGCAGCAGTTATTGTCTGTGCCAGACTATGCAAGTGCAGGGATACTCCTGAGATCCTGCCCACATCCACAGCCTAAACATAGACAGGACTTCAGGAGAGCCACAGCTGCACATGCAATGACAAAAGACATAATAAAGCTATTTTTTGATTGCAACCGGAAAAAATAAAACCATCATCACTTAAATAATACCTCACAACAAAGAGAATTTGTCCAGGCTGAAGAAGACTGAGACACAAGGTTTTCCTCTGTCTGAAGGAGATTAAACCAACCTCTCAGCACACCTCCTGTCTAGCAGTGCCCTAAGTTGGAAGAGTCACCTCTCAGTGAAACAATGACATCTGGCTGAAAAGAACTGAAGATGCAGGAATAAAAGACAAGTCTGGGAATGCCAAAACTCCTTTCCTGGTTTGTATTGAAGCATCTCAAACCTCCTCTCTCCTCCTGCTGCGGCCATCTCACACGCAGCAGCCACAACTGCACACCCTCAGCTCTCTCTGAAGCCATTCCAGGACTTGCCAAGGATCCCTGCAGAGCCCCACAGAGCTGCAGACTCTTGCCTGGGCTTAAGGAGGATTTAGGTGTTGTCTGATCAGACTGGAGCCATTTTGAAAACTCTCACATCAAAAAGAGCTGCTCATGAACTTAGACTGACTCGAGAGTTCATGGACAACAGACTGGAGGCTCTCGGGAGCCAAAGCTCCGGTTCAAAAACTTCCATTTTGCCAAACTGTGCTGGATCCTAAGCTAAACCCATGTGTGCCATGCAGACACACCTGGAGCAAGAGTTGTTTATTCCCTGATGGGCACACAACTCCACTGAGCATTAAAGCCACCCACAGTGATGAGTGCTCGACTCCCAGTCTCTCCTGCAACACTCCTGTTTCCCCTAGTGAGACATGCTCAGAAAGCCCTTGCAATGATTCCTGAATTCATCCTCACCCTGCTGCAGGGGAAGACAGTGGCAGTGGCATCTCTTTAGGTAGCTGCTTTCTGGTTTTCAGTGACATTCTCCAGAGAACTACAAGACATATCCCAAACACAAGACCAGAACAAGGCTTACATTGGAGCCCCAGTAACTCTTCTTTAGATTAAGGTGAGTCTTGGAAGGTTTATTTGATCCACAATAGGTTTATTCATCTACAGAAGGCTGTTCTTCAAAGCCCATTGGAAAAAAAAGGAAGAAGGACTTTCTAAGAAATGGGAAGTGCTTTGGTCTCGGCTGTGTTTTTGCTCCAGTCCTTGTACATATTTTAATTTAAAAACAAGATGTGTGGTTAAAATTAAAAGGAGAAGAGAACCAATCATACAGGACCCTCTGCTATCATTTCACCTCAAAGCTTTCCAAAATACATCCTGCTTAGCTCATCAGAAATGTGACTTGGACATGAACATTCATCGAACACGACAGCTAAACAGAAAGATATTTTCTTCCTGTTATTCAACCCATTTTTGCTTAAATTAAAAATTTTAACTCAAAAAATACATATTTTCTTCTCTGAAAATACCCCAGAGGCTTTATGAATTAAGGTAACACTAAGTGCCACAATCAGTAAAGTGTTTAAAAACAACCATACTCTTCACCACAGTCATCACAAAATTCAAATCACCTGGAAAAGGAAGAGAAACTGCTTTTAACCCATCTTCCCACACTTCATTTAGCTGCATTCTGAAAATTAATTCTATTCCCTGATGTGATTTTCCCTTGCCCATCCAACATTTCAAATCTACATGACTTAATCTATACACTAATGGACTCCTAATTTTCTGGGGTAGTCAACCACATAAGACACTAACACAGATCATTAAAAGAAGTGGAAAATCTAAACAAAGACATAACAATTAATTCTGTGCAAGCAATAGCTCCACAGCAAACCTACGAAAAAATATTTATGGCATTGTTTTTCCAAGCAGGGTGTAATTTCAATAGCTAATTCTTCCATCAAGTTTATTTTATGACTCTCACATCTTCGATGTTTGAAAAGAAACAGTCTCTAAATCTGTCCAAATTTCTAAATTTGTTGTTGTTGTTGCTGCTGTCTTTCAGTTAGCCAGAATTTAGGCAGATCATTCAATCAATCATTTGGCTTTGCTTCATTTCTGCTCAGCCCCTGTGAAGCTAGCTCCCAGTGGTGTTTACTTTGTCCCCAGAGACCCAATTCCATTCCATTGTACCATGCTGGTAAGGCCTTGGAATGGGGAAGCTTCATCCATGCCCAGTATCAAAATGTACAGGAAAAGTGACCAACTGCATTCAAACAATCCAGCCCGCTCTTTGTGGAAGTGACTCACCAAAGAGTGACTTCTTTGAACTGCTCTTTTTGGTTTCTCGTTGACAGGAAGCTGTAATTTCTCAGCAGCCAGTGAGCTCAGAATTGTCTGTCTCTCCTCAGCCCCCCTCACACAGCGGCACAAGGAGCAGCAAAGGAGATTTGTCCGTGAGATCGCCTGCACAACATGAATGGCATCAGTAAAACCTTTTTTATGGGTGGGCATGAAGAACCCATAATATGGGAATAAAATTGCTTATCTAAGGCTCAATTGAAAGCTTAAAGCCACTGTTAAATCAGTGAGCAGAGAATGAACCACAGAAGCAGCAATAACTATAAAATGTAATTTTACTTGGAACAGGAAATGTGTATTTGATTAATTGTAATGTTCTAAAATATGCAGTACAAAAATGTCAGGAGTTTTCCATTTACCAGCTAAAATCCCAGGATGAGAAGCACTTCCCCTTTGATTTTTTTTAATTTCTTTTTTTTTTATTTCTTTTTTTTGTTTTTTTTTTAGTACACAAATGTCTTGATTCATTATCTCTGGCTGCTCTCTAACATTTCACATTGGGTGAAAAATATTGCATTATCTACTCCTGGTAGGCACGGTTCTTTCTTTCTGACAAACAATTCTAGATAACTAATGAAATGTTATTCCTGGCAAATGAATGAACTATTTGCTTTTTTATTACACTTCTTTGAGGCTGTCATGGTCTAGAAGGCACCATTAAGGCATGCATATAACTTAGCACCAACGAATGTGAATGGTTTTGTTTTCATTTCACCAAGCTCAATGTATATCCTACATATTTACAGAGGTAAATAACATTCTTCATGAAGCACAGCATCAACTTCATCAATACAGAACTTCCAACACAAGCACATTGCTCCACTGAATTTTTATTTTTTTAAGATAAAGTGTGTTTCCTCAAAGAAATTTCCAAAGACTGCTTTTTTTTTTTTTTCCTGAGAGCATATTTTCTTCAATCATTCAAACAAAGACACGTGTGGTACCTTCCAATTATTTTGTTCAGCATTCCTGTCTCTTTCCTACATTTTAACCAATTTCTCCCATAATTACCTACATTGTCAGAACACACAAAATTAAAAGCCTGAATAAATGAGCCTTGTAGTTAAGCAACGGTTTTATTCAGAACCTACTCTTTTGGTGCTAAACGGATGTAGGATGGCAAAGTATAAGAGCAAAGCTGATGCCACTGTTCATTGCCCTCAAATGTGATTGTTTTCTTCAGCATGTGCCTCCTGGACTCTACAGTTTTCCACAAAAAATAAAATTGACCTTAAAAAGCACATAATTCTGAGTTACAAACTAATGCCCAGGTCTTATGTCTATTTCAGGTCAAAGATTTGGTCTTTACAGTGTATTCTTTCAGGGTTTTACAAAAAACATGATTACCAAACAGCCCTGGGGGGAAGGAGGAATGTGCTGAAAGGTAAAACAAAAGCGTCTTTTGCTCCTTCCAGAGTCCCTCCACTCATCTCCTCTGTTCAGGTCCTTCCAGTGCCTGTTAATTAATTGCTGTGATTGAGGTCAAGTTTGAAGATGAGATGGGGTTAATTTTAGACTCTCTGGAGGGCAGACTAAGAAACTCATTACTGCTCCTGATGCTGGAATGTCGAGTTAGGCAGACCTATAATATCTGAGGCTCTCAAGGATGCTGACCTTTCTGCAAAGAGCTGCCTTGGCCTGGGTCATGCAGGTCTGTGCTTACAGTACTTCTTAAATTTCCTTGCTTCTGTTGCCAGATTATAAATTACAAGTGAGAGCTCAGTGTTTCTAATTAGTCTGGTGTTCTCCAGGGGGGGCTGGTGAATATAATGCAGCAACACATGTAACTAACTACCACTCAACGTGCTTTTAGCAGAAAGCCAATTAACAAGAAAGTGAAAAGAAAAATTGCTCTGTGCTTACTCCCTTGCTCACTACTTCGAAATTACTCAGTGAGTTTGATTGTTGGCCAGCAAGAGTCTCACTGATTCTGAGCTAAGTTTATAATGAGGGAATTTTACAATTAATTTATATTTTATCATGAACTTTTCCAGCAAATCTGAAATATTTACAATCTCCGCCGCTTACAAAGTGACAAGCAATGAGAGCAACCACTTCTGACATTTTTTGTACCAATAGTCAGGATGCAATTTGTAAAAATGGGATGTACCCAGTTAAATCTATCAATTCTTTTAGACACTGGTTTGGTTTGGGTTAAAAGTGCTGCAGAAACACCAGGCCCTTGTCTCTCTTTTCTGAAAACTTCTGTGGCCATTCAGGAAGAGACATAAAGCTCATAAAAAGCCAATTGTAAAAGAAAATCAATGGTGACAATGCAAGCTGCAGTTTATACTCTGTTCATGACAAGCCCTTCAGCACAGAGCATTTGCAGCTCAAGTCCTCTGTGGCTTATGTAAAAAAGGTGTCCCTTTGTACAGGAATTTTCAGTGAGCAATCAAGCCACTAGTCCCTAAAACTGTAGGTGACTCTCTCTCATTAACCTGAATTTTCTCAGAATTCAAGGTTATAAAGGCAGTCCCACAGTATTTTTATAGAAAGTAATCTGAAACAGCCAAACCTAAATCCCATTAAATTCCTGTAGATATGCTCAGCAAAATACCAAAAACAGGTGCCCAAAAGAAACTTGTCTTAAATTGGCTTCAAACATGTCTTTGTATTTAAATCAATATAGTTTTTCTTTATATTTCTTTGTCTCAATTAGGGGATTCAATTTGAACTCAGCAAGAGCCAACGGACCTCAAAGTAGAGATTGAAGTGTATTTACAATATACTGATGGAAAAAACATAATCTAATATTAGTGATAATAAAAAAAGTAAACTGAAATTGAGTTTGATTCTGGCAGTCATAGTCACACCAACAACATATACACAGGATAATGAGGCTTCTCTTTTTAAGAATTTATGCTTGGGTAATCAGAAACAGAGAAATTATTTATGATTAGTATAGTTGTGGTTATCCACTCAAAGTTCTATCATTTCCTTTTCTGATGCAGGAGCTACAGTTAAACAGCAAGAGGAAAAACAAAAAACACGGAAAGGAGATCCAATATTTATAAACCAAAATGATTTAAAGTCCCTGTGCTCCAACATGTGCTATCCACCTCCCCAGCAAGCTCATCTGAAGTGAGCTGTCAATCTGAGCTGCAATAAAACAAGGCAAAGATATTCTCTGACTCCATCTCAGCTAAATTTACAGACAAACTGCCACATCAAGGCATCATCACTCCTCAGCCTGTCCTTTTATTAATGCTACACAGGGACAGGGCCTTCACTGTTGTGGGTGTGACAAAGAGCTCGCTAGCTTCACTCCTATTGTGGGGCAAGCAGGCAGTATTTCATTCAGAGATAACACACAGACAATATTTCTTTCAAAAATAATCCACCAGGACACTGCTCCCCTACTCCCAGCACTGCTTTTCTTCTCTGCCCACTCCAGACCCACTCTGCTGGCTGGTTTTGCATTTCTAACGTGGTTTAAGAGCAGCTGGGTGAGGTTTGAAGTCAGTTCTTTGCTCACCTTTACTAACCACATGCTGGTTCAGTTCTTCAGGCAGTTTGGGAGTGTGCTGATATCATCAAACCTGCTCTGGCTCCAGAGTCCCATCCAGGGGATTCTGATCCAGGCAACCTTGCTCTAAAGCTAGCTCTGCATTGCACAAGGAGGAGTTTTAGGGCTCTTGGCACAAACCACCTTAACCTACTGACCTTTCCCTACAGCGTGAACTAATTCTTAACAGAGGCATTATGGCATTGAATTCCTACCAGAAACCCTTAAAAGTAATCATAAAGCCCACTTTTTCTTAATAGTCTCACCAGAGATGCAAGGATACATCTTTTACTACACAAGAGCAGCAGATGTTTCATTCACTCTTACTGGTCTGCAGCATTAAGTTGTGTGAAGACAAGTTAATGCATTTTTAGGGCCCCATTACACCACTTCTATCCCCAAAAGCCATCCTTGTCCATGTGAGTAACAGGGAGCTCACACACAGGTTTTGCCTGAATGAAGATCAGTTGCAGGAGTTAAATGACTTGAGTTTACCACAGCCAGCATCCAGCAATGTTACCTTTCTATTTAATTACTTTTTAAAATGCTAATTAGCTCCAGGATGCTAAGTCACCAGAGAAATTGGAAAATTCTCATGCAAGCGGTTTTGCAGTCAGAACCACCAATTTGGATCCCATTGGTTTCCATTGCCAAAGTAATTATTCTGCAGCTTTATTGCAAAATGCTGCTTGCAACAACAAAGCTGAGCATTTGCACTTCTTTTCAAGGGCAGTTGTGAAAACAGAACCGGGTAGAGACCCTTCACAGCTGCTCAGCTCTTTTTGCTCACCATTTTGAGGGGCAGCTGGAGTTCTGCCCATAACCAGGCAGAGCAGGGAAGAGTTTTTCTGTTCCCTCTCTGCTGACTCCTTCTGACAACAAAATTTTGCACTCCATACTTGTATTTGTATATTGAATGCAAACTTATACACAAAACTGCCTCTTACAGATTCAGATATAGGATACAACCTGAAAAAACCCCAGGAATGTGACATAAAGCATGGGTTTGACCTTTTTTTATTTTTAGCTACAATATCAACATCACACGGAAACAAAAGCCACCATTTACATTTGACCCTGGAAAGATGAGGGAGCTGACTGCACGCTGATGGCAACACAAATTCATTCCCAGTCAGTATCCTTAGCTGTGACACCTCCCCTGGAGCTGACACTGAACTGGTGCTGCTACCAAAAGGATTCATTTAGCCCTCAGCCTGCCCTCTGACACAGAGGGGCAAACCAGAGGCACTCTCCTGCCATGGATCCCACAGGACAGACATCTCTGCCTGAGAATAACTGCTGCCCTAAAGAACATTGAAAAGTGGAATGTGAGTGATCTGAAGTGAAATTTGAAATGTGGAGTGGGAGTGGGACCAGGCACTACAATAAAAGAGAGTCTTAAAATGGTCCTATAACCTGCTTTTGTTGCACATCTTATGTCAATTATTTGATTTTTTTTGTGGACTATTTTGTAAATTGCCTTAAATATTTTAGGATTGGCAAAATGCATTTAGGCTGTGGTTTTTTTTTTTAGAGAAGACAAAATTAGGCCAAAGAAATCAGCTCAAATAGAAAATTCCATATCTGAACCTGAAAGCCTGCAAAACCATTTTGACATGTCCATCATCTGCTAGAAACACCAAAATTTACACTCCAACATTATGGCCCAATATAATGAAGGTGAAAGTGGGGAGGTGAGGCACTGGGAACTGAAGCTAAGCCAGTAGAGGTTTAAGGATAAGGAGAGCAAGGATATCTGCTGGCCTCAGGACAATAAGGACAATCCTGCCAAAAAACTTGACATATTCTGCTTGCCCTAAGGGGCTGTGGAGTCTCCATCCTTGGAGATGCTCCCAAAAACCATCAGGACATGGTCCTGGGCAAGCAGCTCCAGGTGACCCTTCTTGAACAGTTTGGTGGGGCCCAAAGACCTCTAGAGGAGCCTCCCAACCTCAGTTCATCTGTGCAACACACAGAAGGCAAAGGTCTTGATTTGAAGGTATGCAGATATGCAGATTACATGCCATGACTTGGTTACAAATTGCATCCATTGTCTTTATAATTTCCAGTCCTCTTAGCAGACTTCACTCATTCAGTTTGTAGAATTTTTAAAGAGAAACCCAAGATGACAAAACACCTCAGGCAACAGGAGCTAACAACATCCCTGTTGCGGGTGTAGAACAAAAAATAGAATTTTAGTGCACTTGGTGTCAATAGCTGCAAAACTGTAACCATCTGGGCAATCATTCTATTTCCACAGGTAAGAGTGTAAGATAATAGTTGCCCAGCTGTGCTCTTAGTTTGCCATTAGTTGTGAAGTACAAGTTACACAAAATATAATAAAGTGAACAATTATTAACCTCAGCTGTACTAGAAAAAAAATCACTATGGGTGATTTTGAGCCTTATTTTCTGTCAGTGCAGCACAACCTCATTCTGATTTTTCGATCCCGCTGGAAAACTCTTTGTACTGATTTCAGAGTGCTGCAGAATCGCTACCCTTTGGTCATTTTTTAATACTTAGCTACTGATAAAGCTTTCCTAAAGGAAAGGGCTTATAATTAAAACTGTGATAAGAGAAAAAGCATTTTCCTGGGCTGGGATATTTGGGGAGATGAAGGGAATGTGACCATTGATCAGCAATATTTCTAATGAATCTATATTGAGTCATTTCACTATGTTGCTTTTTGAAGTTCGTAAGTCCAGAAAAAAACCTCTTTGATGTTGAACTAGAGGCAAGAAAAGGATCTTTTTAATGCTGCTCTATGAAATGCTGCAAGTGCTGGACATTTCCCCTTGGAATTGCTAAGTTTTGGTTCCCTTCTCTCCATTAAATTCCTTTTAAGGTACAAAGGGTTCACTGATGGATGGCAAAAACGATTAGAGGCACAGCAAGGCTTCCCCCTTAAGAAATGAGCAGGCTAAGATTGAGATGTTTATAGAAGAGACAAATAAGAGAGGACACTCCAGAACTTTACACAGTAATGAATGTTGTAAAAAAGACAAATGGAGTGGAGGTGCTCCTATTTGTCACGTCTCATAATAGAGGAAGAATGGGTCCTTTAATGGCACAGAAGTGCAACAGATAAAGGATTTTTCTTCCTCCCATAAACAACAGGTAAGAGTCAGGAGATTAAATTTTATTCCATCAAATTCTTTGGAGTGTCAGATTTGAAGC
>WBNP01004818.1:559619-581258 GCA_013401095.1 Passerina amoena
ACATGGAGCTGTTACACCACAATCACTGGAAGGATGGATTTACAGATAAACACACACCATTAACATTGAAAATTTTCCTTCAAGATAAAAGGCGCACACATTGTAACACAAATTTTCATCATTAAACCACAAGAATTAAAGCACATTTTAGAATGAAACCTCTGTCCAAATTCGTTAGAGAAGCTGTAGAAGTTTCCTGTCACAAGTAATGGAAAAATCTATTACAGCAGCAGTGTCCCAGTGTTAATGAAAAACAGAGTTCTGCTGTCCCAAGCATACAAGTGGAGGAGCACACACACACTCTGAATCCAAGAGTTTTGAAGACCAATCAACAACACTTCATACAAAAACAATTAAATCATTAGAAATCAGAGGTAGAGTGTAGCAGAAGAAAGGCATGGGTGTTTACAACTGAAATGTAAAATAAAAACTGTCTTTGCTTTATCCTTACTTTGGGCACCTTTCTACAGAGTCATTTCACTTTGGGTGAAAACAACATCTGCTTCTTGCTTCAAACTCACACTTTCATGTAAGGCTGATATTTATTTAACCTCTGGCTTACAAGTGTGTTTACTATCAATATAATCTTGATTATTTCCATTTTATTTGTGGAGGAGATGAACAAGTAAGTACCAATTCCCAGCCATACCCAACACTGCATTTCACACACAGCCCAATGTATCATGGGCATGCTCTCAGCCTCCTTGGTTCTGCAGCAAAGCAATTTTTAATCCAAATATAGACCAGCCTGTCCTGAGCACAAGAATTACTCACACCCAAGGGTCTGACCTCTCCTGTGTCAGAGTAAGCATTTTCCTAACTGATTCAGAAGAGCCTTAATATTCAGCAAGTACAAACTAGGGTTGTATGGGAAAGACAATTCTGACTCTTGGAAGGTTTAGGTGATTTGTTTTCTATTTTTTTAATGTAGAAATCTGGGCCCAAGCTTGCTGTCCTCACCCAGCATATATTCTCAGGCAACTCAAGGAAAACCAAAGTTTATAAAGAAAAGTAAAATTCGAAATACCTTAACTCTTCCACCAGACAAGTTGCATCCACCCTGCTTTTGGGCTGTTTCTTGGCCTCTGGTATTAAAAGACCTTCTTCAGCTGAGAAGAATTTGCTGTAAATTGCTCTGGTTCCCCTTTCAAGCCAAGAGCAGCCTTGCAGCGAGTTGCAGTGATGAGTAACAACACAGCTGTTTATCATTCTCTGATAATTTAAGTAATTCCCCCAATTTTCAGCTTTTGCTGAACATTTTTCATTTTTCAGCTGCCCTCCACACCCCAAAGAGCAGCTCCTGCTCCCCCTACAAGGCTGAGGTGCCTTGGGCTGTCAGAAGGTTTCAGAAAAAGAACTATGAGATTGTAAATCTAATGTCAGGCTTTGGCATTCATCTAAATTCTTAATGCTTCAAAATAATAAGCTGCACAAATGAAATTATTTGCCCTTCCAAAATAAGGTTTCTTTCCACTTCAGAAAAAAAAAAAAAAACCAAGCAACACACAAACAATAAACTAAGTGTTTTGGCACAATCTCTGGGTATTTCAGAACGCCAGAAAAGCCTTCCAGTTTCAGGTGGCCCCCACTGCATACTTCTTTAGATCCTAAAACTTGCTCAGATAATTGCAGAAAGTTTCACAATAGAGTTTGCTGCAACTTCTCAAAAATTAGGCATATTTGTTAGACCACTATATCAAAGGTAATCAGTACTTGGATAATTTTCTGGTTTTTCAACACCACGAGTGGATGTGTTTGTGAAGCATAAGTTAGTTTTGCTGCAAGTAACTCAGTCCGATAGAGAGGATGATTGCTCAATTTAAAGAGTGAATTTATTTGACTTACATTATGCAGAAGGTCAGACCAAATCTTCCAAGAGGTTTCTTTTTCTCTACAAAAATCAATAATTCTATTGGCCTCCGAGGCAAACAATAAATGTGTCTGAGAAAGGCAAACACCTCTTTAACTTTTGAATTATTTATTTTAAAAATATTCTCTCCTCATGTGGACGCTTTTGTGAAGCTTTTAATGTGCAGTTTCTGAAGATGTATATTAGAAAGGGCGAAAGAAATAAGAAACTGTTGGGGAAAACTGCGATTTTGAGATATTTCACAAGAAAATCCCAGTACTAACAACAATGAATTAATAATGATGATAATAATAATATTATTATTATTAATAATAATATAAAAACACTCCTGGGAAAGCATTTTCTTTTCAAGGAGGTAAGAAATCATTAGTCCCCTAACCAACTGTCAGATTTTAATTTAACCCTCAGAGTTGATATCATAAAACGCTGCAATACCAGTACTGAAATCTGTGTTGAATTAATACCTGGAAGCAGTGTTCAACGTAAAATATACTGGATTAAGTAACAAAATCAACAGAGGGCTAATCCTACTGCAGGTTTAAGGTACTTTAGTTTATATATGACACCCCATGTCTTCCTTTTTTTTCCCCTAACAGAAAGCATTGTAGAATTTCCTTCAGCACTGCAGAACTTGCAATTCAATTTAAGCCCAGCTTGTTAAGGCAGGCACAGAGCCATAATTACACCCTCCACTGCTGCTTATTGTGCTGCAGCTGATTTCTGCTGGATAAATGCATGTCATACAACCTGCAGCACACCCAATTAACATTCAAAAGACAGAACAAGAATGTTTAGTCATCAAATGCATTCTGAAACAGTCCAGTTCACCAAACAGGACTTTACTTTTACTGTTAAAATTCCTTTCTTGCCTTCTCTTGTTTTCCTCTCTTACCACTGTGTACTAAGCCTCTAAGGAAAATGCAGCAAAGCCTGATAAATTCTAAAACGAAAAATATTAAAAACACGATTTTCTCAGCTAGATGGTATTTCCCAAGTCTTCCATGGCAAAGAGGGATTTCAGCCCTCCAGGAACCTTTTCTGGGTTGATGATGGAGATGAGCACACTGCATGTCTAGTACTCAACCATCCTTTCAACAGTGATAAGTAGCAACTTTTTTTCTGTGAGTTCCAACATGAAGCAGCTAAAGAAAGGTTGTCTTGGGCTGTGCTCAGAAATTCCAGCAGAATCCCAAGCTTATCCCAGCCTGACCTTGCTCTTGTAACAAGACCTAAAATTTCAAACTTTACAAAGGCCCCAGGGCATTCTCAAGTGAGAATTCAGTGGAATTAGTCTAAAATGTTGGGATCTTATTTATTTGTTACTGACTTCAAGACTCATTAAGAATGCCAATTCCATCAGTAGATTTACATTTACAGTGCTAGTGTGGGTTTGCTGTGTTTTTTTGGAAAGCACACATCATAATGCAATATATGGGAAGCTGAACTTTACTCCAGTTCAAGACCTGCATTTTGACTTTTATTTTCCTCAGCAGTCCTATTTTCCTGTCTTTGGTCAGCCTTCCATGGTGATTTATGATTCCTGCTAATGAGATCAAGGGAATAAACGCTGGGGAGGTTGATTACAGATGGTACCTCAGCTCCACCTCAGAATCCTCTGTTGCTTACAGGATCCTTCTCTAGTGTTCTCCTGTTGCTCTGAGTGTAAGTTCAAATTAATGGTCTCAATTAACCTCTTTGTTTTCTTCATTTTAACCAAAGGAAAAAAAAAAAAAAGGGGAAAAACAAACTAAGAACTACATCCCACTAAAACCTACAGGTCTGAGTTCTTGCTTGGACATCACCCATCATCAACAAGCTGCTGGCAGTGAATTCCTTTCTCCTGTTTGGATTTTAAACAATCTGATGAATCTTTGATCTACAAATTGTCAGAGACTCTCTGATTTTTCACATTTCAGATCTAGTAAATTTTAAAGGCTAATTTGTAAATCTCACTGTGTCAATGTATGTCATAGATATTAATGAAAAACAAGCTCAGAGACTGAGTGGCTCATTTTGCAGAGAGGCTGCTTTATACAATACTGTAAGAGTCTTCTAAATCCAGCCTCAATTATTTGTTCCATCACACATTCTCATCTTCTTTTCAAGGGTATTGTAAAATTGGATTCGTTACCAATTTTGCATATCCTGTATTAGCACACTTGATGTGTGTGTTAAATCATACTTGGTGATGGTATCTTATGGTTCAAAATATCAGCTTGTATTTTTAAATTAGAAAAACCAGCCAAAACAAAGCCAAAATAAAACTAACAATGAAACAAAACCTCCAAAACTAAACAAAAAACCAAAAATATATTTGAACTGTGGAAAAAATACACCCAAACCACATGAAAATGTATAAGCATTGTGTAGATGGAGCTGCAGAGAGCCTCTGCTGCCAGCTTAGGACAACTGGGGTGAAATGCATTATTTAACAGAATATCATATATATAATATAGCATATAATTGTAGAATATTTTTTGGTTGCTATTCAGATTACAGCAAAGATTACGGCAAAAACATGGACACCTGTTGGGTTTTTTTAGTCTTTATCTTCCTTTACATGGGGTTTTTTAATTTTTATGTTGTGACTTAGACAGATAGCAGTGTGGTGACTGGAATCACAGAATAGTGCAAGAATTTTTTTCCAATAAAGAGAATGGTGACTTTTACTTTCCTTGGTAGAAAGAAGAGCATTTGGGTGTGACTGTGTGCCTCAGAGATCCCAATAAACACCATGTACAGCCCTAAATACATGGGCAATGAGCTCCTATTTCAGTCCAGCCCTGGGAGTTTGTCTGAATCCCCCTGTCTCAACTCTAAGCCACAGGGACTGGGATGAGCAGGTCTGCTAGTACAATATATCTCCTCCAAATCTTCAATAAGTAGCTTCTTTTAGGATTTAAAGTTCATACAGTCTGTCTTCTGGGCGGACTGTGAGTGAGAATTAGATCTTTTTTTCTATTTCAATCTCTCAGTTCCTATAATGGAAAGTTTGTGCTAAAGCTGCTATCCAGTGACAAAGGAAAAGGAGTCACATGCAAAGTGAAACATTCTGCAATTTGTTCCCTTCATTCACAAAAAAAAAAAAAAAAGTCACTATATTCCATTTCAGACCACAAATGATTGTTTCATTCATTAGCATTGTGCTCCAGCTTGGTTTTCCTGGGGCTTAAGAACATAGTTAACAGAAAGTAAATTGAAAGGGACTATCTTTTACATGTTGCTGACTGAGATGTTCTAATATGATGATGTGAATCAGGTAAAAATAATAAGATTAGGCTCAAGTGACTGACTAGGTCAAAAAGTACACTTCTGTTATTTTCTATTTCTGCTATAATAATGGAATGGGCTGAGAAAACCCGAAATTAAAAAATAAAATAAAATAAAAGCACGCCATGTTAATCACCAAAGCCTTACAGTAATCCCCAGGGCCGATTAGCTTTCAGTCACTTTCCATGTCATTTGACTCCTTCTAATAAGATTAAACCAGGCTTTTTTACTTCTCATCATCATTCAAAAGGTCCTACTGACTATTCACCTCTCTCACACTGTAATTCAGAAGTGACTTTAAATGAGTTGTGGACTCGGCTTTAGCTAAATCTCACCAACCACATCTGAGCCACGTGTAAGCTGAGAATTGTTGCAAACTACATCAGTGCTCATATTATTGTCACTGCTTAGGATCAGCTCTAATCTCTTGGCCCTGTGAAGTCACTACTTGTCTAACTCATGGCTGAACATTCATTCTAGTGAATGACAACAGTTATTTTACATATGCAAAACACAAAAATTACTGTTTCCTCTCCCTGAATCTCATCATACCAAAATCAGCGTTGCTTATTTCTGACCAAGTCAAACAGAACACCTTGAATGTCAGTGAATAGAACTGAAAATCACCCAGGGTCTGTGGCTCCTGGTCAGTGTGAAGAAGGTAACACGAATTTTAGCAGCTCACTAAGCGGCATTTCTACAAATGTCCCTCTAAATCATCATGGGATGAGTCACTGAATTGACATTCATGCCCTTTTTGTTGTATAATCTTTTTTCCCTTTCCCTTTTTCCTGTACCTAATCCTACCCAGAATTACCCTTTTCTGTGTTAGTATAAATTGCCTTCACTAAAAAAAAAAAAAAAAAAAAAATCTTCCTTTAGGCCTTTTATAACAAACAAATGAAGAAATTAAGCCCTTTACCCACATGTTTGCCTCAAACAACAGAGAAGTAAATGAATGTGCTCAACAAAAAAAATCCACAGCCTAACAACCCCCAAACCTGATATTCCACCACAGGACATCAGACACATTAATCCCTGAAACATAATTAAAGCTTTCAGGGCAGATGATTAACAGCTGTATCAAACAAACTGTTGGACCCCTGTATATCAGCTGAGAAGAATTTCATGTCTTCTCTTAATCTTGCCAAGCACTTGCTAGATAAGCACAGGGTATTAGATTCACCTGTTACTATTTCTGTAATTCATGATGCTATCGAAATTGTTTTCTCCTAGGAAAGCACCTGCATGAGACAGTTTTATATCCCATTTCTTCAGGCTCTTTATAGTTTTATTTTACTTCTTGTCATGAGCACCTGCTTAGGATATTCATTCACTCTCACAAAATAGGTAACTTCTCTATTATTGCTTGGTGTTTCAACACAATTCCTAAGAACAGAGAAAGCAATTTATTGTCTCATTATATCTGATATTAATATTCTGTATGACTGTATGTCACTCTGGGCACCAAAGAGAAAGCAAAACATTTAGTTTACCACAAATCCACCCTTGAGAAGATAGTTTGACCTAATGATAGCAAAGCTGAAAAAGGAAAAATAACATTAAATGCTATTTAAAAGAGGCAATATTAATACCACCACCTACTCTGCTGTGGTGGGCACCACCTTGGTCACATTTCTGAACAAATATCATAAATAGAACTTCATTTATTCATGGCAAGCCATCAATTAGTAATAAATAAAAATAATCAGTGGAAATAAAAAATCATAAGGACGTAAATTAATTTTGTGTAATTTAAAATGTAAATTAATTTTTTTTTTAAAATGTAAATTTAAAAGTATTGTAGTCTGGGGGACATAGGAGGAACATAGCAAGTGGAAATGCAGGGTTATTCCTGCAGTGTTTACTTTCATGGATGTTCCTTGTACTGCAGGAAAATATAATATGCAACCACAACAAAATGCTACTGCAGTATTAGAGCTTTCCAAAGAAGGTCAAGCACAAATGCCTTCTACCCAAAACTGATGGTTTTAATTATTAATCCTTATTCTGTGTTAAATATTTTAAAAACTATAGAGCTGGTGAAAAGTGTTATCTTACTAGTCTGGGTTCTGGTTTTTTTTTTTTTTTTTGTTTTGTTTTGTTTTTTTTTTTGTTTTTTTAATATCAGAAAAATACAGCTTTAAAATAGCCACAAATTCTAACCAGTGCTACTGCTTCTGAAGGAACATTGGTGTTTTTGTCGTTCAGTGAAAGGTTTACAAAATTATGATATTTTAGCTACGTTTTCTTCTTGTTCCAGGGATGGCTTCGCATCCTGAGCACTCGGCAGCGCTCCTACCCAGGGGAAGACTTGTCACGCAACCACTTTAAAAAAAAGCGCTTTTCATCTCTCCTAAGGCTGCAGCCGTTCCCTGGAACCCTGAATGCAAAACAAAGGTGTGATCAGTGTCCTGCCAAGCAGCCAAGGGTGTGCTCAGCTGCCTCTCAAGTTGGGTAAATGGTCATTATCTCTGGCTGAAGGATTTTGTGAGGCTTCTGCACCACTGGACTCTGCTAAAAGCTCACCAAGGCCGCCTGGAAAGCAGCGAATTCCCAATCACCCTGTTGGGATGGGAAAGGAAACAACCCATATCTGCTGCAGCAAAATTGCAGAATGCTTCTCATTTTCTAGCATCACCTGGAGAGGTGGAAGTTTTGGAGCACAGCCTCAGGTGCAAAGCTTTACTTCTCCAGGAAGTGTCACGCCTATGGAGCACGGTTGAGTGCACCTGTGTGCCCTGAGACATTGCAGTTTCTTCCTTTTTATAAAATGAAAACGTTCATCATAACCTATCCTGCCCACTCTGATTGGTGTAACCAAGTTGCAGAGACAAAAAGAAATAAAATCTTGATCATCTTGCCTTCCTATCCTCTGCCTCCAAAATGGAGAAAGAAAATAACTTTTTTCCTGCAAGGATGAGGGCTGTCCCCTCACCTGCTGCACCCTGCTTTCCTCAGGCTGCAGTAACAATGATGCTCACAGCCTTGTTCTAAGCACATGCTCTGGTATTAGGGGAATACAAATGCCTAAGCACTATTTTAACTTGCAAATGAGAGGATATAAAATTCAGCAAAATGAATCAGCGAGGGTGGAGAGGACAGAGGAGTCACTGTGAAGCTCAGTGTTGCACACAGAAGTACAGACAGCTGAAGAATGCCACAACTGGGAACCATTACAGTTGTTTTACTACCAGTAGTGATAATTTTTCATGGTAAAGGCATCACAAAGCTCTGTGCTCTCCCTTCTAAGGGTTTTTAAATGCAGGATCTTTACAGGGAGCAGGACAAACGCTGCAGGAAGAGGAAACAGCTACAAAGAGCCTTGCTTTTAGCCAGACCCCATTGAAAACAGGATCTTTACTGCTCAATAAAACCTGGGACTCGTTAGTTACATTCTTCCAGCGCTGATGAAAATATTGTCTGATCATTTCTTTGGGGAATGGGCATTAATCTGGGAGACAGCATCACATGTCTCTGAGTGAAAGCCTGGTGGTGGCAGGAAGACAAGAGCTCCTAAAACCCACAACTCCAGGTGACAGTTATCTCAAACCTAAATCTTGTCAGTGGCGAAGGAGACGCTGCAATTACCGCAAAGCAAACAAAGACAACTCTTAAGCCATGGAAGTGAACGTGGCTGTAAAAGTCAATATATTTACAAAGGGGAGAAGCAGAAAGAGATATAAAGGAAAGCCAGAGGGAGTATCAAACAAATTACACTTCAATTTTTATCCTGATGGTGATCAGTTACAGTAACACTGGGGTTATTTAAAGCTCTAAATACTGCTGTCACTTCCAATAGCCCTGACACATCCAGATTATACTCAATAAAATATTTTCCATGCCTTAATATTTCAGTTTAAGGTTGCTACAAGGCTAGAACGAGCTGCTCCTTAGCTCCATATGCTTTATTTCACTGCAGATTTCTACTGTAGCTCTGCATAACATTGTCCCCAAAACACTGGCATTACATATTCCAGGAAGGGATAGATTTAACATGAGAAATCCTTTGTTTCCACAGTATTGGGGGGAAAAAAAGGAATTGATGAAAAGCTTGTTCATCTAACCCAGCATGACCAAAAGAATTCAACATAAGTAAGCCAGGAGAAATTAGGGAAAAGCAATAATGTTGGATGTGAGCCAGCTACCCTTATTTTGAAAGTATACAGATGTCTGAAAAGTTGTGGATATACTAATTGCCATTTCATCCCCATTTTTAATTTTACTTTATTTCTAAAGTATTAGAAGCTATTTGTTTTGAATAGGTTAAAATGCAATAACATAAATTTTTATCCGTTTCTCAAGGAGCTTTTAGCTTTGGAACTTTCCAGCTTGGCGGGCATGGCAGTGTAACAGGAAAAGGATTTAATTTAGGGTAGGGAAAGGTGCCCTCAGGGCCAGAGCAGCATCAATTCCAAAATTATCAAATAGTAGAACTGCAGAAAAATGAGCAGGTTTTTCTGTGGTTACTCAGGTCATTCCTACATGATTTTTGATGTTATTCTGAAGATAATAACCAGGTATTTCCCAGATTTTGAAATCTAACTCTCTCCCTCCCTTTTCCCCCTACTCTCTGAGAGGTGGTGTTGTTTGGGACACAGTTCTAGAATTATTAAAAAACACCTCTGAATATGCTGGTGAATTCCAGTGACATGAGGAAGGTTTCGTTCCATTGGCAGATAAAATTTCATTTTCTCAATTGACAAGGCATTTTCCTACCTCAGCTTTATTAACAGCACTCATTTTATGCTTTAACTGCCTTATTTTTTAGAATAATGCAAAACTAAAGTATTTATGGAGGACTTTTTTGCTATTAATTTTGAGGGCAAAACAAGTGCTCCTGCTCACACTGGTTCAATTTCACATTCATTTTGGATGCACAAGAACCCTAGTGCATTGCCTGGCTATGGAGGAAAACAGCAAATTATTTATTATTTGTCCACTATGTTCAATCACACTTCATTTGCTGCCTTTCTTCTGACTCACAGGTAGGTAGCTTGATAAGCTTTTGGGGTTTTTTTGGGGGAGAGGGGGTGTGGCTGAACAAAAACCTTTTTGTTCCAACTACGTCCACTGCCTCCAGCATGTCTTGATGCAGCCACGTACAAAATTAGGTTGTTGTAACTATTTGGTTGTGTTTTATAAAGATCTTTGTGCAGCAGCACGAAACACTAATAACACTAACTGCTAATATTCCAGTTTTCATGGAATTCTGCTCCCCAGAGGTGATGGCAGGTGCTGATGTCCTGCTGGAAGGAAAACTACTCTGCAACAGCCCAACACCAGGAGAAGCTGCAGCATCAGACATCCCTTGACATCAGACACCAGAGCATCCTCAGGAGGGAGGGAGTCCCAGCAAATTCCAGAGGCAGGAATTCCTCGGGCAGCACTGAAACACCACAGTCCAACTGTGAGCCAGGGAAAAGCATCATTTCCCTTATTCCACTGTGTGCATCAATATTCATTTCCATCAGTTATCTTTATACAGCCATGCTTCTATAAATATTTTAAAAAATACTGCTTGTATAAATTTTGCATGTATTTTATACTTCTCAGATACCTGAGCTGCTGCCTCAGGAGATGCCGATAGAAAAATGGATGCCTTACAATTCTTTAGATTTCCTATAATTTCACAGGTCATGTCATATATACTTTTGATTATTTTGTTCAAAAGAATAAATGAGGAATCCCAGATATAGATATTCACTTTAGGTAAGATCACAAATGCTTTTTTTGCTAGCTTTTCTGACCAAGCTGCAAGCAGAAGCAGCTCCAAGTTATATTTCTGAACATGCTGAGTTTTCACTCCATAGGTAATACTAGAAGCAGGCTTTGCTATGTTTTGGTTAGATTGGTTGAATTTGCTGGGATTATTTTGCTTACAAATACAGAAAACAATTTTTATCTTCAAATACCTCCTCTCAGAGAAATTCATGCTATTCACACTTAAAATTATTGCCAAAACATCTTGGCAGTAAACTGTCTGGACTGAAACAGTTTAGACAGGCATTATTCTGATAATTGTGAGGCTAAACTACCTTACTTTGGGGTGTTAAACTTACGTGGGAGTGCAGCCCAAAAATTTCATTCCTTGAAAACTGATATACAGGAGACTACAGCACAGTACTTTGAATATTTTCAGGAGGACTCTTTGGTCTGTCACAGTGAAATGTACCTGCTAGCATGTGCTTTAGTGACTCTAATTAAGTGTACATCGATCTATACATTGCCAACTTATCTTCCTACCTACATTATGGCTGTAAAATTAAAAAACCATTACAGCTCATTGCAAGTGACAGCGTCTGCTTTTAAAACAAAAGATTTCATGCTAAAGGAGGGGTTGGGCCAATTACCATCAGCTTTTTTCCTAGTTTTTTTTTAAACATCTAGCTTGTCCCTTAACCACACCAACTTCTCCCCTGCAGATTTTAATTGATGGTTCCAGCCTCTAATTGCCTGACTTCAGTCGAGTCCAGCAGGGCTGGACTTGTAATATCCTTTCAGTATTTGTTTTTAATTAGCCCAATTATTGGCAATTGACCTCCACTTAAACAGCTTCTAAATCAGATGCGGTTGTTTCCCTTGTCGGACTGATGGGGCCAGAAGCTGAGAGCCTCTTGTTGCCTCCCTCCCTCCATCCTCAGCCCTGGTCCCTGAGCAGGGATGCTCTCCCCATCCTCCCCGCAGCTCCAGGCTCCAGCCCTTGCTCGGGAGGTCTTTTCCCCTTAACTCTCCCTCCCTGCCAATCGATTTGTCAGATCAGAGGCCACTCGTTTGTGAGAGCCCCTCTGACAGGGTTCAGCCAGGGGCAGCTGCCTCAGAAATCAGAGAGCGCTCGAGGAGAGGGCTGAGGATTAGTGCAGACAGGACTGCCTTTGATACAATCTTCTGCCACATTTTTCTACCCCTCTCCTGCCCACACTATTTGATTAATTAGAAAAGTTTGGGAAAAAACCCAAACAAACACAAAAGATTCGTTAGGACCACAAAAAATGGATTTATAAACAATGTATATCTAGAGCACTGTAAGACTGGCAAGTGAAATCACATCAGTCTTTGACCAGCATAAACTTGGGAAAGAAAAGAGCCTTGTCAATCTCTGCTGTAAGGTATCAGCACTGATTGATCTACACTTACATCATAAAGGATATCAAATTATTACATTAAGGACAGAAAGCCTGAACTCTATTATCAGAGTTTGAATGTCTCATATTCAACATGCCAAATGACCCAAACATGAACAGTAAGATATATTTTAGGGCATTCTAAACTATTCTACAAGTAAAGCCAAGGTCATTGTGTTTAAGCCCTGTATTCTTGACCTCTGAGATTTCCAAGATGTCAAAATCTATACAATTGTGTTTCTTCATATTGCCAGCCCTCTTTGAAAGTAGTCAGTAACATGATCACAAGAATTCAACAGATGTGCAGGAAAAAAAAAACAACACTTTATCCACTGGCTAAAACAAGAGACAAAGTAAGGCTTGACCTAAGACTTATTCATATTGATAAAGTAATTTCTATTGAATAAGCTGGATTCTAACTAAAGTTACTGAAGAGCACAGAAGGCAGAGCATTGCATTGTCCTCATGTGGTGCCCTGTTAGTTTACAAGAGCCACATCAGCCCTGGCAAACCATCACTGGAAGACAGCTATTTCCCCTAAAATTCCCCTTCAAAGGAAGTTTCCTATCTGGAAATATTTCCCCCAGTGTGTGGTGCTGCTGAGTCCTGCAGAGCTGCTCATTCTTGAGCTCCTAGCACACATATCTGTGCTCAGCCCTGCAGGAACAGCTGTCTCTGGAGTGTCCCCAGCCTCTCATCAGATGCCATTTCCTAATTTAGGAAAAGCTGGCAAGCAGGCTGGCCCCTGTGCATCAGAGGGGAGCAGATGTCAGGTCACAGAGAAGAGGGGACTCCGAGGAGCTGCTGGCTTGGAGGATTTGGGCAGCACCAAAGGGCAAAGTCCTCAGGAGCTGCTCAGAGCTGGGGGTCACACAGAGGGGACTGCAGGGCCATTTCCATGAGATTCCCCATCCTCTGTGAGGGGATGGGATTTGTTCTGCTGAGCTGAGCCTCTCCCCATGGTCAGCTGGCATTTCCTGGGAAGCCCAGAGCGCTGGGCTGGAACTAAAAGCAGTTAAGAGCAGCACGAGAGGCTGCGTGCCGCACAGGAAAAACAACTTTTCACCATCCATCCAATGACAGAGAGCAAAGGCAGCAGAAATCCAAGGAGAGCAAGGAATTCACAGGCCATTTAATGTATTCCTTTGATTATTTTGTTCTAAAGAATAAATGAGGAGCCCCAGATACAAATACTCACTTTAGGTAAGATCATGAATGCCTTTTTTGCTACCTTTTCTAACCAAGCTGCAAGCAGAAGCAGCTCCAAGTTACATTTCTGACCATGCTAAGTGAGAGTTTTCACTCCAGAGGTGATGCCAGAAGCAGGCTATTACTCTTTGCCACTTCTATCCTAATCTTAACTTCTGAGGATAGACAAAATAGCTTAGGCATCAAAAAATGTGGATTGTTTCTAATGTAATCCTAACGCACCTCAGACTTCCCCATGGGGTAAACTGCAAAAGGCAGAAGAAAGAAACATCCACATTTATGGAGATTTTACAATTAAAACAAACAAAGATGTAGGGACAACCTCAGACTGTGAAATTCTGCTGTTCTACCATGTATACTTTAAACACAACATACATAGCAACAAACATATAATAGGAAAAATAAACATTTTAAAGTAGCTACCTACTTAGTCATAAATAAAAGAGATGTCCTAGTAATTCTGGTATTTATAATAATAGTAGATTACTTTAAAATTCTTTTTGATTTATTATTTTGAAATCTTTATAATAATTATAATTATGTAATTCATTAGATTCTAACAATTTCTTTCAATGAACTAAAAAAAACAGTCTGGTCTTCTGCAGTGAAGTATTGCTTTGACCAATTTTTATGCAATGAAATGAAGGAAAAACAAAGGGGGGGGGGAAAGAAAAAATTGAAAAAGTAAGGAGAGCTCATCAGGTTCTTAAAATCATGAGAATGCTATTTTGACCCAGTTCCAATTGACATAAAGCTTCGTGGCCTTTATGCAGACAAATAAATTTTAAAACTTTAACTTTTAGTCTCATTCATGCTTCCCAATAGTGAAGATTTTACTAATTATATCCACTAAAAATGTATTACATTACATCCACCTTACACAACAGGATGTAGGTGTGCTCCAGTCTAATGCAAATATAGGGAAATATGTGTGTGTGTGTATTTATATATATAAAGGTACCATTTTAACTAAAGCAGTGGAACTTTACAGGAACTTTAAGAGGAAAAGCAGTGAAAGCAGCTGCTGTTATTCAGAGCTGAATCAAAGTGCATCATTGAGGCATTTTTTATCAGTGGTTGCTTTTCCTTCTGTGGGTTTTGCATCTTCACAAGGTTTCTTCCTCTCAAGCTGAAGTGGAGAAACTGTGAATTCCCTCAGCAAGGGGTGAGACTGGGAACAAATACTCAGGAAATTAAATGGGGGAGGAAAGAGTTTCTCCATTTTGCAAATGAAATTTTTATTAGTTGTTTCATCTGCTTCTAATTAAAAATGGGATCCAAATCAGTTGTGACTCTGACTTGTTTTTGGGGAATTTTCTAACTCACAAAAAAGAAATGTTGCCAGGAACTACAAATGGCATGGTTTGTTTAAAGAAACATAGGACCCAAAGGAAACAGCCAACACACCAAACTATTTCCAGCAGCTGGTAAATCTGTGCTATTCCACAGCAGCAATCTCATTGGCAAAGTACTGAATATCCCTATTCAAACAAAACAATTTACAGGCAAGCATATGAGTAGTTTGTTTCTTTATAACTCAAATAACAAGAAAATAGAACAACTAAATGCTTATAATCCAGTGCATGCAAAATCAGGGCACTTCTGGGAAGAAAACAAATCCATGAGAAAATCAAAACCCTTCTTGTTGCTTGAGCAGCTCATCTCTAAAACCAAATATTTCAGAAGAACGGGATTTCTCACCCTACTAAATTGATAACAGACCCAAATACCAGTGCAAATGAAGAGAACAAATAAAACTGATCTCCCTCCTGCAAAGACCTATAAAGTTCTGCTGAGGTACGGCATTGAATTTTTTTATAAATGGGAACTCTAAGTAATGCATCTCAAAACATTTTTGGGAATACACTAGAACACCTTTGTCAGTTCTGTGTAGTGGGAATCCAACATAAAATCAGAGCAGTCTGTTCTCCTTAGAATGAAATAAATAGCATTTCTGTAGCTCCTGGGGGAAAATAATAATTTGACTCATTCAGAGCACACATTTCTTGTATAATAATGCCAAAGAACAAGAAAAAATCAAAAGCAATTCAACAATTCAGTCCATTGGCTGTGAGCGGGGGAAAAGGTAGAGAAATAAGTGCCCATTTTCTGTTGACTTTTAATAGAAGAGTGCCTATTTCTACACATGCTTTTGAAAAAAATTTCCTCCTGATAATTCACAAAATCATACTAAATCAGTTCTGAAATTGGAAATAAATGGCAGCAAAAAAGTCTCAAACATTTAATAACATAGCTGGTAAATGACAATATAGCCATCTCTCAGACAGTGGCAAATACAAAAATGGATACTCAACAACATTATTTTCAGGTCTGGCTTCCAAAAAAAAATGTGTATTTATTTTAAAAAGTTGATTCCTTTCCAGTGTACAGCTCAGATTAAATGCCAGGGAAAACTCAAGAACTCAAAGGCCTTGTGAATATATGAACAGTTTCACTGCCAGGCATAATTGTTTTCTGATGCATAGCTGGCTGCCATTTAGCACATGCCCTGGTAGAAAAGGTCACTACTTGCAAAAAAATAAATTCCTCACATCTTCCATTAAAGCAGCAGCCTTCATGCCAGGCAGCACAGCAACACAAAAATCTATTAATACATTATTTTCTGAAGCAGGTTGCCTTCAGTTTCACCATAGAGAGCTTTCTTAAAATGGGACCATGTTAATTAACCAGAGCGTGAGTGACAAGAAAAGCAACAGCAGAATGAACAGGTTTAAGCTTTTCCTGAAGATTAATCAACCATGCCTTTACTCAATTTCAGCACTAGCTGATCAAGCAAACGTCAATTTATGAGGTAAGAACCTCTTTGCCTGGATACCTTTGGAAATTTTGATGGGTTGAAATTAATTGTGATTTGGTAGTACAAAGTGTGACAAGTTTAGGAAGAGGTTATAGGTTGCCTAAAAACAAAAAGGGGAGCATTACCTCATCTTATTGAGTGAAATCTCAGCAGCAGCTAAAACTATGGTGTTTAGACACTTATCACAAAGGTTTTGACACAGAGACAGATATAAAATATAAGGCTTGCATGAAAAAAATCTTTACTGAGTGATAGAAGGAAGTTTTAACCTCATTGAAGTGAGAAGTTTTTTATTAAGCAGTCAAAGGGGAGAGAGGGCTCCTGGTGAAACAGAGCAGCACTCACACACACATTTGCAGAAGGGAAACCAGCTGTACTTTAGAACAGAGAAAGTCACTGTCTTGTCTCTGCAAGGACAGAGCTTGAAGGACTCAGGCATGAAAAATTAATTTTGCCTCTGCCCAGAACTTTTTTTTAATCTCAGTTAAGTTGCCATGCCTGTTTTTATGAAAACCTTGGTGTGCTGGAGCCATCATTTAAAAGCAGCAGGTCTCTGTGTCTGCCACATGCAGAATTTTTAGGTTTTGCCTCCCAGAGCATTCTGTTTGCTACAACCCAGAGTGTAGCCTGTATCACTGACACTCTTCACTCCTGTCAGCAGATAATTGATTGACTACATGATTATATCTCTAATATGGCTCTTAGATAATCCCAGGATTCAGTACAATCTCAGGGTCAAGGGCATATCTGTGCTCTTCTTCTCCACAAGACATGCAATGATCTTTTGAAACTCTTCCAAAAAGCAAACATAAAATAACTTCCTATAAAACCTGTGTAAGACATCTTTAAACTACCACAGTTCCACTTGTGGTTTTCTTCCCCTTCCCTTTGTTTTCTGTGACCTTTTCTGAAGTCTTCCCAAATTCATTCTCGCTCCATGCTCCTGACACCATGTGATGTTCATCACTTTCCTTAATGACCAAACAGAGATGAGAAGAATAGCAATGTGCTTAATGTTCAGCAGGAATTTATAACTACACCATCAAGTCAGTCATGACCTTACAAATTTCCATCAGGAGCTCCCTGGGACTTGCAAAAGAATTCATATTCAAATCCATTGTCTATTATGTTGTCTCCTTCAAATATTATGGTACCCTTGCTTGGCTGCTGAATTTTACTGCTATTTAAGTAGCAAGTAAAAGACTACAAAGTTCAATATTGACTCAAAATGGACGACAAAAGCACTAAGCACTATTGCTGCTGGTTTTTGTGGATGCAATTTAGTGACACCACTGCCTTCAAGCACTACATCACAGTTGTATTATTGGATATGGCATTTCCATATGACAGAGACTGTCAGCTGCTTCAGTCAAAGCAGAACATAAGTGAATATGACAAAGGCCTTCTCTTTTCTCTATGTCTGAGCAGAAGAGTCTGGGACAAAGCAGAGCAGTCCTGAGTCCATCAGAATCAGGAGACAGCCAAAGAACTGCTCATTTCAATCACAGCACAGGGGACCATCCACATCCCTCTTCCCATTTCAGCAGGACAATTTCTCTAAATCAAGGAGTCAGACTTGGCTTCCCAAAGAGCAGCAATGAGTCCCATTCCCCTTCCCTTCTTCCCTTTAAAAACCCCATCAATATACTGCTCTGAACATCAGCCATTCTGTGTATGCCACCTGACAGGTTTACTGAATTTGTCAATTAAATCCAGCCTATGGACAGATAAATGCCATCTCAAGAGCTTATTGCTGTAATGAAAGCGGACCAATTCTATTCTAAAAGTAACTACCAAAAAAAAAAAAAAAAAAAAAAAGAATAAGACCAGGAAAAGCAGGTGCAGCTACACAAGGTCTCATTTCTCTCTCCCTCCTTTCAATCTCTTAAATCATTTCACCTGCCCAAAAGCATAACAGGCTGACCAGCAGTCCACCACTTCCCATTGCCTAATTGGTTTGCTTTAATATCCATCCTCCAGAGGAAGATCCCAGCTATTCCAACCAATTTAGCTGTCATGTTGTGTGCTGGAAGGGCTGAACCCTTTTTGTCCTCTGCCCTGGGTGACCTTGTGCATACAGTTCAACTTGAAACCTCTTCCCTACCAAGGCTTCCAGGGCACTTCCTTCATTAAAATCCATCAGGCCTCCTTCCTCCAAGGGAGCAGCAGCCTCCTTTTTGCTTTCCCTAACTTACATGAGTCATCATGAGCACAATTTCTGCTTTCTCCCCCAGCAGCCAGAGGTGTTTCCTCTCTGTGCCCCACTCCAGGGGGACAGGCAGGGGCTGTGAGGCAATGGCAAAGGGACATCCCCCAGTGTCCCCCCCGTGATAAGGGGTGAGGGAAATGGATTTGTAGAGAGTTTTTAGGGTTTGATAGAAGGTTTATGCAGCATACTGTATTTGTATGCAAACTTTGAGATAAGAAATGTAGATTTAGAAATGTTTTGGAATAGTATAAATATTGTTGAGAGAGAAATAGGGTTAAAAAAAGTTTTAGAAGATAGCTTAATAAATAAGACTAGATATTTTATGTTGTAATCAAATTGTTGTAACCATGTTTCTAAAGAGTCCTGTACCTTTTCTTGGTGTTTTCTTGGGGGCAGCTCTTCACAGCACTGACTTCTTCCTCAGCAGATCATTCCTTAGTCAGGGCTCCTTCCAGGCTCTCCCCAACTGCCTCACTCCCCTTTATCTCAGTTCTCTTTACCAGCCACAGCTGTGCCCAATCACAGCTGCAGCTCATCAGGAATAACGAGGACCAGGGCAAGGCCACACAATACAACACATGGATCTTTTATGGAGACTCAAGCTATGCAATACACACTATTCAATGGCCCCCTACAATTTTACAGAAATAGAACTATGAAAGATGTCTATAACAATCAGAAGCCAACTATTTCCTAATTACCTTACACAATAAACATCTCTTAACTTATGAGCTTTTTACTACACAATATTATAGATACTTTAAAGCTAATAATCTCAAACAACTTTTCATAATTCCTACTACAATGCATCTTTCATAGTTCTGTTTCTCTAAAATAGCTTTATAAATAAGATATAAATAGATATCTTTTGAAACCTTTTAAATTCTATTTCTCAATATTTATTCTATTCTATAACATTTCTAAATCAACATTTCTTATCTCAAAGTTTGCATACAAATACATACTGTATAAACCTTCTATCACACCCTAGAAACTCTACAAATCCATTTCCCACAAAGGAGGCTGCACAGGTCTTGGGTGTTTCTCTCCACGTTGTATCTGCAGAGAGTTTTATGGTATTTGCTCAGGAAGAAATCCTGCTGGGAGTGATCTGCTGTTAGGCACGGATAGTTAAACAGAGCTCTTTCCATGTGAATGGAGTGCATCTCCCCTGAGCCCATCCTGGCAGAGAGGAGAGGATGAAATCCAAGGCAGCAATGGGCAGGGTACCCTCAGCCGAGGGCAGCGCATCGCGCGCAGTCACGGTGACCCAAACGTGTCCCCAGGTAACTGCCACACTCAGTGCAGGGGTGTTGTGTGCCTGCCAGGGGATCTGACTGTCCCCAGGTACCTGTGGCAGCCTCTGCCAGGCCTGACCCTGCACATGACGAGATTTTACTCCAGCTCTCCAGAGCTTGCTAAGTGAAATGCTCCCCAGGAGATTTCCAGCTCCTCCTGGACTGGAGATAACAGGGCTGTGACTGCCATGGACTTACTTATTCACTAAGGGTTATTAACAACTTCTCTTTTTTTCTAATAAGATGAAAAGTAGGTATTCTTGCCAGCTGAAACTGGTTTAAAAAAATAAAGCATACTCCAAACACCAGTCCTTCATCACCCATCTCCCCATCCCACAACAATGAATCTTTTAGACTTAGCTTTTCAAATTTAAGATCTTTCTGACATTTTGGGGAGCTCATTATTGAGATTTTAGGCATTCTCATCTCAAATACCTGTCTTGTTACCTGTTTCTCCTTAGACACTCTGCAACAGGAGAGAGAGTTTCCCTTGAAACTAGTATTCAATTACAACTTGAATTAGAATATCTGTTCCTACTATTCTGCAACAGAATTCTGTGTGTGTGGTCTGCAGGGCCCAGACAACTTCTACCAGGATTTTGTTCCCAATATACTCAAGACAGAATGGATTCCCTATTATCAGGCAAAGGGACACACATCATCCCCTCTCTCTCTATGTCCTTTGGATGCTCTGTTTGCCATGATACTGTACTCCTGCCTCAGGCATTTTCCCTTCCCATCCCAAATCATTTTAACAGGATAACAGGAAGTTTAGAAATGTCTTCTGTCATAATAAACCACGATTAAACATTTATTTTAGTCACAGGACATAAAAAGACCCCCTCAAAAATTAAAACAATTTCCTCACCAATCTGTAGAGCCTAAAATTTTGCAACATAAGCAAAAAACAAAGTTCAGAAAGTGTTGTCTTTGTTGGGTAATATTTAGTGCTGGGGAACCCCTTTGGGGTATCCAAAATATCCCATCAACTTTCTG
The DNA here is from genome assembly GCA_013401095.1 of Passerina amoena. Lineage (NCBI taxonomy): Eukaryota > Metazoa > Chordata > Aves > Passeriformes > Cardinalidae > Passerina > Passerina amoena. The sequence continues at coordinate 580,414 of WBNP01004818.1, forward strand.
CCACTATATCATTATTCCTCTACAATAAAATACCCTCATTGATACACTCCAGCCTTTCAAGAGAAAATGCACTGTGTTATAGAAAATACTTGCCTAGTAAAAAATTTACAAACACAAACCTTCCTCCTCAAAATATCACTCTTCAGAATCCTCTGTATGAATTCAATCTAGGAGTGAAGAACACAATTCTAAGTGCCCTTTTTCATGACAGAGCTAATTCAGAATTTTTATCAAAAGACTTGATATTTCATTAATGGTCTTTAATGAGGTTTTTGACACTACAGTATCATTATATAAAAAAGATTTTATGGAAGATAACCAGGTAATAAATATACCATCCCTTCCATTATGTCATCTTTACAGAAAAGTAGTTTGGTCATTTTGGCAAATGGGTTTTGTTGGGAAATTTCTGGTTCCCATAGAGTTGTTGCTTAAAAAAAAAAATCCAAGCGGAAGAAAATGATTTCATTTCAGGAAGCAAGAAGAAAGAATCTTTCTAGAGCTACTATCCTACTGTTTTCTAGGATACCCTCTTGCAGGCTTTACTTTGAGTATCAACAATGTGGGGTTTGTTGCTCACACTGTTTGACCTGCACTGAGGATTCACAGGAAGAAGGATGGGAGATCACAGAGCAGCAGTCACGTAACGCCTAAAATTATGTGAGGCAGGTTACAGTGAGGCACTGCATGCAATTTTTTCCATACCATTAGGGCTAGCCAGCCAAAAAGCAGCAGGAAGGAACCAAAGGAACCAAAAGGAAGGAACCAAAAAGTTCACAGAACTTCAAAACTTTCTCAGCACTGCAAATGCATCTTCACAGCAAGCCCAGCGCAAGCGAAAGGTG
>WBNP01004818.1:581658-618951 GCA_013401095.1 Passerina amoena
TCAGGAACATGATAGTTTCTAGATTTTAGCATCAAATAACACAGAATACATTTTGACTTTTAGCTGACATAAAAAAGTTACAAAGGCATAACTGGAGCCATGGTTTTAATTTTTTTCCAGAAAGTTTTCATTTGAAATATCACATTTGTCTTATTTCTAACATGAGCAGTGCCCAAAATGTCCAAGTTTTGATCTCATTTCACCTCAAGCACTCTTTATAGACATTGGAGAAAGGACACAAGGATGGCAGATTAAAAGAACCTAGGTCCTCCCTTAGGTCCTACCAAAATATTAGTGAACATCCACTGATTCTAGCTCAGAAAGGGGTAATTTTAAAATGTTCAAAACTGATTAAGTTCCACCTTCAAACAGCTTCAACCAGTTTTCATTGTTTTTCTCACTGTATCAGCAGTTCCCATCAATGAATATCATCTACTTTGCACGTTTTAATTGAGCTTCAACACACACTTGAGGAGAGTGAACTTCCTTATTCTCACAGGGCAAGCAGGAAAATTAAAATACAACCACCAATTTGGCCATTTCCTGCACAGCCCTGGGGCTGTGCCAAGCAGCTCTGCCAGCCAGGAAATGCAGCTGAATTCTCTGCCTGTTGGCACTGGGAAATGCCTATCATTCTCACAGAGAGCATGAAACCACTCTTCCCACTTCTGTCATTCCAGAAGTTTTTCTAACTCTCCCAAACCAGCTGACACAACTACAACTACAATTATGGTATTAGGTATGAAACTCCTAAAGGGGAAAAGGAAAAGCAAACCCCAGTAGCAGCATATTAAATTTTGTGGTTAAAGAAATTTGAATTTAGGTAAGCGTGACTGAGCCACCACGCATGTGTCACATTATCACCCAACTCCTTCCACAAAGTCTGCTTTTGCAGTGATTTTTCCTATCACTGAGCAGCAGTTCTACAGTGTTCTTGACTTCATGGCACTGCAAACAAATTGAGTTTCTGCACCTTAACAGTGAAGTGGTGTTGATCCAGCGATGTATTACTGCAAATGTGCAGCCTGCTCAGGGAGTACACCTGTGCTTTTTAAATTAGGTTTTTTCCAGCTTGTAAAGATTGACACTATTGGCTCCTCATAACTGAGAGCAGGCTGGGTGTATTTTACTAACAAAATGAATTTTAGTTTCAGAATCAATGCTGTGGTGGCAGGTTGAGCCTGAGGCATCCAGTCACCTTCTCCTGTGCCCTACATTCATTCCCTCCCTTAATTAACTACAGAGATTTGGTAACACTACAGATTTGAGGGTTTGTTTTAGGTATGTCCATCACTGAAATGCATTTCAAAAATGGTCCCTTAGGAAATAAACAGAAAGGAATGGATAAGCATGATACCAAACCAAATACATTAAATAAGTCTGAACTTTTTATAAGTAAGGAAGCACCCAAGTTTCCAGCCAGTCACTTCCTAACACTGAACAATAATTACTACCTTTCATGAATTTTCAGTTTCAGAGCACTCCAAAATGTGGTTTAATTCACATAAACTTACAGCTGTTCAATATCCAGATTCATTAGAAAGGTTTGGAAAATCACCAGCTGCTCAAAGAACACAATCAACAAGAGAACTGCTCCATCCATCCCATCTGGAAAGCAGCAAACCCTTGTGCCTTAGAAAAGCACTTGTTGAGGCACCAAAAAAACCACCACACTTCAGGACATGTTCCAGTTGTTACAAAAATAATTTCATTTTAGCTCTTCCCTAACCTTTTTTTCCCTTCCCTCTCCATCTTCCATGGTAATCCATGGGCTAGAAGAAGGTGAGGCCAAGGTGTTGCATGAAATTGTTTGGGTATTTTTGGGCACAGATGGTTTATCTTGCTCTCATTCACAGACAAATTAATAACTACATTGAGAAGATCATGCCATAACTTGTTCCCAGGCTGGGAATAGATATAGGTAGGGTGGTTTCCTGCTTTCCTCAGAAACCCAAAGCATGAGGAGTCCACAAGGCTTATCTGGGCTTCCTCTTACTCCCTAGACCCCTAGTGGGGTCTGCCAGACACTCAGAAGAAAAATCTTCCAAAATCCAGAATATTTTTTGGGGATTTGTACACTGGATGTCTTACAAATTTATAAATACACTGCTTGTAGGAGTCAAAAGACCTAATGTATCTAAAATGGACCTCAAATGTAATCAAAAAGTTCTGAAATGCCTCTCCTCTCTCTGTCACTGGAAGCAAATTAAAGAGTTCTGTCCAGCCTTCTGCTGCAAGACATTCTGTGCTGAAAAAAGGGATGGGGAAGAGAGATGGATCTTAATTTAAATGTAAACAGTGGAGGCACATATATTATACATACACCTACTTAGAGTAAGAATGAAAACCCATTTGTAAAAGCCAAATCCAGCTTGTCAGATGGAGATGGAGCAGCCCTTTCAAATCACTCTGTCTCCCAGCCAGAATGACAGGGTGGCAGCAGGAAACGATTCCTGCAGTCTGACTACAGAAGTCATGAATAATCTGCCCCAAGTCGGGTTTTTTGCATTATTTATACTCAATACACTGTCTTTGTAAGGATGATTAGTGCACCATCTGCCTGGGCCACAAACAGGCATGAAGGAGACAACCTCCTGATTAAAATCTCATTTCTTTTAAACAGAGAATATGAACCCACTATTCTTTCTGGACATGCAGACCTCCAGTCTCCTAATTAATCTACATCAGTCATTAGATATAGATAGCCTGGCTAGACCTCAACTTATTGAAATGCATCTCTGAGCTAATATATAATAGAGCCAAGCCGCAAATATGAAGATCTTTATCCCCTGCGAGCTGTGCACAAGATTCTGTGTCTCATTAGGGCAGAGCATCAGAACTAATCAGGAGCTCTGAAGTGAGTTTCTCATTTTTGTCATCACGAGCCTGTGACTAACGCTGGGATTCAGCTGAGAGGTGGCAACAGAGCTTCTCCTGCAGAGACCTCTTCCACAGAGACTCCACAGCACCTCAGGGGCAATTTGTCAAACATCAGGATTAAAAAGGGGCACAAATGAGCTGCTGCTGCTTAAACAGGACTCCCTGTCTCAGGAGAACACAAAGGAACTGGGAGTGATCCCTCTAAAAATAAACATACATGCTTTTGAGAACTAAATTAGATTAATTTCAGGCTCTTGGCACACAATACCATTGCAAAGGGCTGAGGTTAGAGGAAATTCACAATTTCTATTAAATCTATAATGAACTAAAAATATTGAAGTTCATAAAACTTACTTTAATTAACAGTTTTCAGCTATAATTAATAACCATATCCTTGTCCTGACCCATTTATTAATTTCTGTCTTTACTTTGCAACTTCATTCTGATCTATTCCAACATTTACAAGTGCTTAAGTTAAAATCATTATGCCAAAAGTGTCTATCCAGCCCAGGATGAGAGTATTTGATGCAATAGCCATTAAAACACACACACACTCATCACCATTTTAATTTTTGCAGCACAAATTAAGGGCATTTTTTTTTTTGTGAGAACGACTTTGAGATTTTCTGTCTGGAAAAAACCACACATTTATCATTACTGAATTCATAAACTAGCAAAAATACAAAACCACTCTATAGATCTATATAGCAAATGAAAACAGACTTTATGGGAAGTGTAGAAATAATATATTTCCTTGGGGATCTCCAAAGCATTTGACAAACCTTTATTACATTTCAGATTCTCCCTGTGGGTGAGCTTTATTTGCTGAGTACTTTCCAAACTGATCATCCAAGGCATAAACTAAGGCAAACCTCTCAGGTTTGAATTGAGAGAGTTTAAGAATCCCTGTGCTGAGATTTGTCTACTATTGAAAACCCCCTTCAGCTGTCAATAGGAGAAAGCCTAATAAATTTATAGACTTATGGAATAACTTATGCTGGAATAACCTCTGGTTCATCTACAGGATGGGTACACTTCTTCCTAAGCCTTTCCTCCTCTCATGGATTTTATATAAACTATTCTGAGTTTTTGTTACACACTTCCTTGCTGCTTACACATTAAGTTCTCATTAAAAGCATTTTAAGCATTAATATTTCCCAGGCAAAATACACAGTTGACATAATTGCAAATTATAACAGTTTTTAATGCTGGCACTCAAGAGAATTTCTGAAGCCATCAGGGTGAATTACACAATAATATAACATTTATAAAACAATAACATAAAAACCTTCCTTTCTTTCCCCTCTCTCAAGTGTTAGGACATCCAGCTCTGGTTCATGTTCACACTGGCACTCAGAGACCAAGGTGATGCTGCAGGAAGTGGGAGCATGAATAAAGAAAGAGAAATTGCCTGTTTCCCTGGGGAAGAATGAAATTCTACACTTGCTTTCATTTTTAACTCAAAACAAAACCATGCTGATAAAAGAACTTTGAATTTACAGCAGAAGAGAACACAAAAAGCCTTGAGGTGCTGTGTTGATTCTCTTTTTCTGCCCAGAGGAGCAATGTGAGCACAGGGCACCACAGTGGCTGCTTAGAACATTATTAACATTGTGGATCACTTGGAATAATGATTGAAAAAGGAATCCTGGCTACATCAACTGAAGGATTCAGCACATTCTGGTAGGCAAATGCAGCCACATTTGGCTGAGATTTGTGGCCTTATGTGGACAGAAATCAGTATCATCACCCAGAATATGTTTTATTGAATTGCTGACTTGCTGTGAAGGCTTTGGCATGTCTCATGTCTATGTCTGCTCTCTTTCCACCCCTCACTAGCTAAGAAAATATAGAAGAAATTGATGTAGAGTAAGGAGCTAAAGCAACAAAATGGAGCCTTATCTTAATTCAAATCTACATGCTCTATTAAAATAAAAATCAGCAATATATTTAACATTATTACTAATGGATAGTTATCTTTAGACCTAAACAGAGAAGCTTCAGTAGGAATAGTCTAAAATAAATACAATTTCTATTGCATTTTTATTTTCCATTTCTCCTCTATTTTATAATAAAATTGGAAACTGTACTCACTGTCAAGCTCCCATGTTTCATGTCTTAAACCAGTTTTTTTCCAATTAATAAATTTCCCTGTATACAAGGGAAATACTGTAAAAATAACTCTCCTCCACCATTAAGAAAATTATTGTAGAATCTGCCTTTGTGAAGAATATTTTGGAACTTTTGGTTTCCTGTTTGAAAACAGTACTCAACATATCTAGAATAATTAGAATTTCCCATCTTTACACATCTTTAGCTACATTTTTGGCCAAATCTACATTTTCTACCATTGGCTATTGGCCTGCATCTGCAAAGCAGTTTTTTCTCATTCCACTTTAAAAATACTGTAGCATCTGAAAATGCAGTCTATACAGTCCTCTCAGGAAAGGAAAAAGATGTTTGCAAATCCAAAAGCTGCAGTATAAATTCCATCACATCATATTGCATACATAAATAAGATGAAGAAACCTAATCCCCGAGTCAAGAAAAATTCTGTTACACTATCTGCATTTTTTTGGATGCACACAAAAAATACCAGAGCTGTAACTTGTTTCTCCTGTTCACAAAACTACAGGAGTTAGGCTCCTTTTTAGAAACTCTTTTTGTTTCTGAATTTGGATAATGTGGAGAGACAACTACTGCTTAGAAAGGACAGTCTCTTCCAAATGTCAGCAATATAGTTATGATATATTTATGGTTTTTAAATCAGAGCGATCCTTAAAGTCCCTTCTAACCCAGTCCATTCTATGATTCTATTAAATCACACAAATTTGAGCTTTAATTTTATCTACAGTAATTCAAGTAAAGCAAATAAAAGCAGTCAATACACAAACCACACAACTGTTACTTGCCTAATTGTAACACACCAGCAAAAACCCTTAAATTTAAGAGAATGACACATGCACTCAGCATTTCACTATACAATCTATTAAACCTGGAAATAAAAATCAAGATTTTTAAGTCCTTAACCACTATTTCAATTGTCACCTGAGCTCTCTTACAAAACAAGATTGGGACAGAACGGAATTTTTTATTTGTACTATATGAAGTATTGGAGTTTTTATTTGTACTACATGAGCTGTTAAATCCCAAGCATGAGATGTATTTCAAGGATTCCAATATATCAGTGAGAACTGTGTCCATAGCTGTGGGTTTCAAAGTTTTATGAATATTTCAGAAGCACTTTGTGTGTTGTTTTATGAATCAATATTCAAGTCAAATAAAATATAATCTTATTAATAAACAATTATATGTATCTCTCTCCTGGAGACATCAGCTCCCAGGAGAAAGAAGAACAGCAGTCACTAAATAGTAATAATCAATGAAAAGATAAATTCAAGCACATGTTCCCTGTTTGGGCAGCATTAAGCATAAAAAGCTGTTTCACTTCTCTACATCCAGTCCCACTTGGAAATTGATTCTCTGCTCACATTAGGACAGTGCAATGAAACATTTGAGGTGCTGGGCAGCTTGTCCCTATTATTGGCCCATTTTAGCAGACAAGATTTATTTGCCACAGAGGATAAGCCACTCCTCCACTGCATCTTCCAAAAAAAAAAATCAATTCTGACATGACCTACCAGGACATTTCTCGCTTGCCAGTGTTCCATGGAAAGGATCCTTCTGCAAATTTGGGGCACAACCCTCTCTCCATTCCATATACAGGCTCACCAGCACTGTCACAAACCAATTTTGGTAGGGACACATCACTGCGACAGAACAAACAAGTTTTAACACCATCATTATCCAATATTTCTCTAAGAAAATAAAATTTTCAAACACAGCATTAGAAGAACTGACGGTATAGAAGTATGCAGAAAATAATATTTTTAGCTAAAAATTCCATCCCTCTTTGTGAAAAATAAGTTATTGTTCAGTGCAGCACGGGTGATGCTTTAACCAAGGTATGGACACATAAATCTTGAAAGAAAATTAAAAATCCTCTACACACTTCAGTTACTTTGAGAAGCCAAAGGGAGGGGAGAGAACACCAGCAAGCTGAAATAATTCCCCCTGACCTCTCTTAACAAGAGAAATTTGTTCTTCAACTGGTTTAATCAAAATGTCCTATCATTTCCCTGAAGAATTCTCTCTTGCTGCTTCAGCAGAATTTCCATTCTCCCTTTGCCCTTCAACACGGAGCTGTCTCACAGGAGACCAGGGCCACTTCTGCACTTGATCACCATCCAAATCCCCAGAAGGTTTGTTTTCCAGACCTTGGAAGGTTTTTCCTGTCTGTTAAATTAGAAAATGATGCAGCACTATGATCCTCCAGTATATTTTAAGCTCGCAGAAAGTACAGAGCCCAGGTGAGTGGCTCCTTCTCCAGAGAACCTTCTGAATTAAATAAAACCTACCAGGTAAGTAAGAGTCTGCAGGATTTGAGAAACTTCTGGAGTTTTAACAAATAGATACATACAAAAAAAACAGAGATGAAACTCAAGCTATTACATCAAAAAAATAAAAATCACTAACAGCAGAACCATCCAGACAACAAAGACAGCAAATATTTTTCACCTGAGTGAAACTGTTACAGTGAAGGGCAATGTGAAAAGTTCTCATTATCTGTGAATCAGTGCTCTCATACTCATATTATTCAACATTTCTATATATTGACGAATCTCTGTCATAAGGACCAAATTTGAAACTCATTTTCCGATTTATCCATGTGAAATCTTGCATAAACTTCCAATACATCTAATGCTTTGTCCATTTCATCAAAGGACCACCCATAGGATTCAAATTTATGTTATGCAATGTGCGACACATAAAAAAGTCCTAAAGCAGTTAAGCACCCATTTTAAATTATGTGTATTTGTATTATTTTTGGAGATTGTATTTTATGTAAATATCTCATTGCTGATTTACAAATCCATTAGAACAGCTGAGAGCCTCTAAAAGCAGGCAGCATGGAAATTCAGAAACACAGTGAAGACAGCTTAAAGACAACTTAAAACTCATTTTCTGGGCCCTAACAGCACTAGCATATAAAAAAAAATACATATTTTCAAGGGAATGATTATAAAAAATTATTTTCACACTGTACAACAACTTTAAAACCACACCTCAGGCTTTTTTCTAGTGCTATTATAGGTGTGATCAGCTTCTGAAGCAAGGCCAAGAATTAGACAAGGCATTATCTCCTTCACTGAGGCTGGGAATCAGATGGGAGAGTGAAGGATGCAGATACAAGGAATAGTGATGCTCACAGGGAATCTCTGTTCCAGTTGGAAATCCAGAGCCTGGTGGGCTTCTGGAAGGCATAAAACTTGGCACAAATCAGGCAGAAAATGTCCAACAAACTACCTGGCTGAGAGTTTAAAACTGAAGAAAATGAAAGACTTTGGACATAACGATCAGTCTGTGTATATTTCATTGTAAAAACTCAAAGTATTTCGAGAAAAAAGCATAGCAAGGCTTAACACTTTGTATTAAAGAGACTTCAATCTCACTTTTGCTGTTCTTTCTGTACTTTTACTAATTCCATGAGAACAACAATAAAAAACAAACCAACAAAACTTGTAATGGCTATACATCACTTTCTTTTTCTTTTCCAGATTCAGAATTACTGGAACTGGTAAATCTTTCTAGATGGGTTCAGTTCAAACTAGACTTTCCATATTCCCATCAAGAACAGAAAAATACCTTTAAAATCTGCTCCTGAAGAACCATACTGGGGCTAGGAGACAGCAAAGAGAGCTGCTCTGGTTGAAGTCCCACTAAAAGATAGTTCCATCTCTTTTCCCCACACTCAGTCTTTTGAAAGGATTTTTTTCCCCCTCTTCTAAGTCAAATGTTTTCCCTTGAAGTCCCTTCCAGTAACAAATCAAATCCTGTGGCTTTTTAAATGAAATCTACTGAACACCTATCACAGAGAGAGGGTTCATGAAAAGAAATGACCAGGATTTTCCTGCTGCTGCATTTCAGCCTAAAAATGCAGAATATTACAATGAGTGCAACTGTTTTGTTAGCATTTCTGAGAATGCCCACTTTTCATTTTTCAAATGTTCTAAAACACAGAAGGCACTTGAGGCTGCAGATGTTCCTCTCCAAAATGCAGAGTCCATAAAATCTGTCTGTAAATAACAAGGAAGGAATGGGCCATGAGGAAATGTTTCAGAGTGGAAGAACTGAGCTCCCACTTTCTCTTCCAGCACCCTTTTTCCCCACTGCCATCCAGCTCCATCCTCACAGGGATCAGCAGCAGCAGGCCTGTGCCAGAAGGGGTTGTTTTAATTGAAGCAAACCTGGCCTGGAATTGGAGCTGGTTTAATTTCTTTGTAGAGAAAAAAGTATGGTGGAAAAACTCCAGTGTAATAGATTTTCATATCAGTACCTGACAGCTCTGCATTAAAAAATATTGCAATATTTATTTGTTCTTTGCAGCTATTTAATTAAAGGTAATAGTAAACGTGCCAATATCTTTTTATATTGTATTATTAATATTTAGTGCCCTAGCTCTAGGGTCAAACATTAATTTATCGTATAAGAGTAAGAAGACTAAAAACTACAGCAAGATATTAGACCAGGATATTTTTTCCCTCCTCCTTGTGCATTCTACTGAATGATTATTACTGCTGAACATTACTGGGGCTCTAGAACAGTAAAAATGATTTGTTCATTTCAATATCTGGAAAATTGGAGGGAGTTATTACACAACTCAACGTGGATTATACAATTCATTTGGATTCTTCACAGGAACTGTAAATGTATGTCTATTAGAATTCTCTTAGAACATGTTTTCCTTATTCTTTTAGTTCTTTAGTTCAGAAAAATCTGAACAATACTATCCTGAAGCTAATCAAGTGAATACAGTGAAAAAGAAGCACTCAAGAGGGTCACAGTTATAACACTAAGGCAGAGTAAATCACAGAAGACTCTTACATTATCACTGTCCACCTGAAAATTAGCCATTGACAGCCTCCTACTTGACATTAGAAGCTACACAACTGGATAATTAGCCCCAAAAAGAGAATAGCAGAAAAACTTTAAACAGAGTGAAGAAACGTGGGGCAAGACAGACACTGTAGAGTGGCCACCCAACAGTTTGAACACATTTCTCAGAGACTGTGGAATACAAAATTATCTTAAATACCAGGAGAGTATTCAAGGAATCATTTGCTGTACCCTTGAATTGAACACTTGAGACATGCTGGTAGGCAGCAATTTTCCTTACTGCCAAAGTGTGTTTTCCTGTAAATGATTCTTGTAAGTGTTCAGAGCTCTTTCAAGCTGACTGTTCTTATCTAAATTGTCATGAGGAAGAAGGGAAGGAAGCTAGGAGTGGCCCTGAGAAGGACAACCAGTAAACTTCTAATGCTAAAAATTCTGAAGGCAGCTGTTGATCAGGGGAAAGAAAAGAAGGAATCACATTTTCTGATGCAAATATATTGTCCTTTTTAAAATTAACACCTAGAGTAGCTTTCACTATTTCTGCAGATAAGTGCAACAGTTCCCCAGCTTCTCTTGGCTTCAATTCTTCATTTCTATCGCACAAGTCTACACCAGGCTGGAATTTTCAGGAAAATTATTACTCCCAAGGGTTGCTGCTCCAGCTTTCTGCAGAACCTGCCCTTTTGAAGCAATCATTTAGTTCATTTACTACTGGTAACACCGATACCTGACCACACTCACAAACCTTCCATGGAAGCGATGACGTTTATCCTGTGATTAATGGTGGATGCCAAACAGGAGCCTCAAGCAAAACCATGTTCAAATAAGTGGGCCAGATGATATGGTATTAAAAAAAAACAACAACCCCCCCCCCCCCCCAAAAAAAAAAAAAAAAAAAAAAAACAAAAAACAACAAGAAACTCAGCAAAGATTACTCCAAAGATAAAAATATTCAAGTATTTGTACTGAGGGAGCATTTCTGAGTCACAGCCACACCTATGATCCCCCATCCCCTCACTCTTATCCCATCCCTAAATTTGGTACTGCTACACCTCGGTGTGATTATGCAATAGTTTATTTCTTCATCCAGTATATCCTTTTTAATGCTTCATCATCAGTTTTACTTTTATAGGGAAAAAAAAAAAGAATTAATTTTCTCTTGTGAACCAAGAAATTTCTGGTTCTTTCACAGTCACTGAAAATCCTTTTTGTTTCCCCTTAAAATCACTTGGATTTAGAGCAGTGCTTCCACTTTTGACTCTTCCCTCATCTTTGTCCCTCTCTTGCCTGAAATCCTGGTGATGACTTTTTGCACTCTCTCAGAGGGTGCATTTCCATTGCAAATATGAATGTCACTTGATGTCACTTGTACTTGCAACAAAACCCCTCCAGCCTTAAATTAGCCAGGACTGATAGCTGACCTCCAATATCCTTGACGTCTTCTTTGTACAAATAGAAACTACACAGAACCTGTGTAACCTGTGCCCCTCCTATAACTCCTAAAATAGGTACCACAACAGGACACCACGCATTGCAAATTTTTCATATCACTGGTCATACCGTGTTGTCTTTGAAAAGAATATAAGGGAAGAAAAAATACAAAATTGGGTGAACTTCTATACTTGTTCTTTGCTAACTATCTGCAGGTCTCAAGTAAAAATGCAAAATTTGCCCTTTTGTGTATTTCTTTTTTTCTCCAGGGGATGTGGAAAGGGAATGACGGAATTCCATTGATACTTGCCAGAATTAAGTAAATGTTATCTAATGTAGTAGGAAAAGCATTTCCTTCTATGTCAAGTGCTGGGTTACTTTCCACTTTAGGAAACAGACCTGCCTGGGAGGTGGGGGAAGGAAATTCCCAGAACTCAAGCAGTCTTCATAATTTTCATTCCAGTGCCTGGCAGCATTAATTACTGAGTAACTTCATCTCAGATCTGTGATATTGATGACAAAGATCTCACCAGCTCAACAATGTGTCAAACAAGCATGGAAATGGGTTCCTACTCCCTGTATTTTCCTCCATGCATCTTTCCTGTGCCTGATGTCCCTGGGTGTGTTTAAAAACAAGAGCCCTTGTTTTTCAGTAAATGAGTTTGTGTACCTAAACATGTGTTGCACAAAAACTACTGACTCTAATACTTCAGGTTTTCTCCTCTTGTCTTATAAATAATTGCAAAAAGAGGGGGATAAATTCTCTTTCTTTCTTCTAAAAGCCTTTTTTGCCTGTGTACAACAGATGTTGTTTCCACAAATTAGTTCCTAATTTCTTTCATAACTCAGTCAGAACAACCCTTCAATTCCTAGTCAGGGAATAGATTTAGTGCTGCACATAATTCTTGTAATTATGCAAGAAAACTGCACTTTGCTAGGTGAAAACCTTGCCTATCAATCACTGGGTTTAGTGCATGGGCAACTTAATCTTCTGTCACACCAGCTGTGCAGCACACTGAGGGTTCCTTACATTTCCACAGTGGGAAGGATCAATGATTCCTGGGACAGGGGATGGATAAGGAGGCAGCAAGGGGCCAGCTCCAGTGTTGGAGTCATTAAGAATGCCACTCACACCTCCTCCCCCACAGCAATCTGCAAACCCAGCAGTATTTAAATGTTTTCCAGTCATCAAAATGCACTTAGCCACAAAAAAAGCAAATAATGTTCCTCCTGTTAAAAAAAAAATCTAATAGATTTAAAAATCTATTAAAGTTCTAATTTTTAAATCTATTAGCTTGCCTGGCTCAGGTGAGCAGCACGGACACCTGGAGGATCCTGAACTTTGAAAACCTGCAAATGTCACATTAAAAATTGGCAGAGAACTACACTGTGCAAGAGACTGTTCATGCAGTTGTAGCACTAGGAAGAAAATTATTTTGAATAGCTTGCTGCCTTTTTTTTTTTTCTTTTAGGATATGATTTACTTGTTAAATGAAAATCGATTTTCATTTTTATTTAAAAGCTGTTCCATTGCCAGTCACTAAAGCTGAAGTTGCTGACATATTAACATGAGCAGAATACAGAACACATTGAAATTTCTCCAGGGGGTCACATGCAGGTACCTGAAGGCAAGTGAAACCCCAGGGGTTACTGAGAGGGTTTTAAAGGAACTGATTAGGCAGCCCTGCTTGCCCATGAAACAGGCTCAGTGCCTGCCCTTAGTAATCCAGCTGGAATCATCATGCACTCTCAGGATACACTTAATGCAACTTTCATACAAAAATGCTGCAGGGATAAAGGGATCAGAATTTCTGAGAGAAGGAGTACTTCAGAGGAAGTAGCACAATAAAGTCATCATAAAATGGTAAAGCTGTCTCGCTCTTCCTTGTCTTATTTTATTTATTTATTTATTTTAGTGGGGAATGGGGTGACAAAGTGGTTTGTCCAAGTTCTGTGTGTAAAGTATTTTTCTCTTGGGTTTTTTTTGAGGGTGGGGTGTTTTTTGGCAGGGGGGACGTTGGGCGTCTTTTAGATATCTAGACTGTATCTTCAAGAACAATCCAGAGAATTAAACCTAATTAATGCTTACCAGAGAAAACTGGGCACAAGGCTTAAGCAGAATAATTTAAGTGACTGAAAGCCCAAAGGTTTGGTGAACATCCTTTCATCCTTTTATAGTTTCAGTTTTGTAACAAACAGGTTACAGTTAACTTGGACTGAACCTGTGTTTGTAGAAGCAGGTTATGATCCACCCCCTGGACCTTACCCATATTAGAAATTTTATGTTTGAATATTATCAACTCTTACTCAGAAAAAGACATTTCTACAAGTTCTTACAGAGTATGTGCATTAGAATGCAATTATTCTGTGATTTGGCTATTTTTTCTTTTCAGTGATGAACTACCTTCTCTTTCTCAACTCTGCTCATTACACATTGAAAAAAAAAACCCAACAAATGGAAAAGGGAATTAAATGAAACTTGCACTTCACGTCATGACCCTCAAATCATAAATGGTCAAGTGGCAATGACCTTAATAAGCCTGCTGCCAATTTTCTTTCACCCTAATGATTCACTAAATATTATGCTAATATTATTTCAAAGACTCCAAAACACAGGAGGAGGATTCTGAGTCTAACTAGGCAGAGAAGTTTGTTTAAAAATGCACATGACAGGAGGGGCCTCAGAAATGGCAAGATGTCCTCATATCCTTGCTAAGCCTCTGCCACAGTCTGTGGGCATGACTGGATTTTTGTTGTGTTAACCTAAAAGGGAAGATTATCTTAAAGATAATTGAATAAAAACAATACAGATGGGGAGACACTTTCAGCTGTGTAGGGAAAGTAAAAAGCCTGTTCTGAGAGCACCATCGAAAACCTGCAGTAATTTGAATGCACTCTGTGGTTTAGCAATACCAGATTCAAACAAAATCGCAGAAGCAACAAGAAATGCAATTTATCTTCATCGACAAGATAAAGAATCCTCAAGGAGAGATCAGAGGTGACACCCCATTCTTACAAAGATTACCATACTGTTCCAGGTATCACTACTTAAAACACAAAAGACAGGTTTTCAGGCTGTTAGATGTATTTATTTTGCCACTAAATTCTAAAAGCATGACAAAGATTTCACCAGGGAAATTCCCTGCTGTTGCTGTTCAGGCATTTTGGGATTTTTCAACTAGTGCACACAGGAAGGCAAGGCTCCCTCTTGCTCTCTTCCTTACTTAGTTGCTTTTTTTTCTTAAATAAATATCTGTAATAAGGATGAAGGTTGGAATTAAGGAAGAAGGTCAGAATTAAGGAGGAAGCAAAAAAAAGCAGACAAGTTCTACATGCAAACCACACCATGCTGATGTCTGCACTCAGCTCACAGAGGTTTGACTTCTGTATTTCCAAAGGTGAAGGAACAGAGGGTTTGAGTCAAAGTCCAGGAGCAAGAGATGACTTTGTACAGCAAATTCCAGCCACTGAAAGAGGGGCTAAGCGAGAATCACTCCTGTCTTCTCAGTCCCTTGCCCTCAATGACTTGATACTTGTCAAAAGAATCCTCCATTTCCTCCATGAAACACCTTTTATACTGTAACCAGCCTAGTTTCAGTCAGGATGAAATCTAGTCTGCTGCTTGTTTCCTCACGAGCATTCTGTTTTTCGAATTAATTAATTGCAATATCTACGGATTTCCTGAAGTCTAATTACTTGATTGTCAAGAAAAAGAACAACTTAAAAAACAGGGCACAATCTCTGTGTTTTCAAAATAGCTCTCATAAGACCCAAAACATTCAATATCTGATAGCAATGTAATGAATAAAATACATCTTTTTAATTATTGTTGACATACCAAGGACTTATAAAATGGAATTTCAATGGAACACTTGAATATGCAGAAGGTTTATAAAGCAACAGAGGAATTCCTTCCCAAGGAATATTATGTCTTAGAGATGAAGAAAATTACAAATAGAGCAAAAATTGCACAGAGGCAGACTAAGTTAAACACTGCATTAAAAATTAAGGCAAAAAATTGTTCAGCCATTAAAAAAGATTGGTAAGCAAACATGCACAACGATGAGGCAGCAATAATTAAAGATAATGTATGGAAGCCACACAATAAAACACTCAATACACAGCAGATGATGGTGAATGTGGAGTACAGAAATAAGTAATCCCAAATCTGATGTGCAAGCAAAACTTTAAAACGCATCACACTGACCAGATAATTCCAAACCCACAAATTTGGACAAAACAGCACATAAAACTGTAGACCAAAGATTGGTACTTTAATTTATTAAGTGAAACAAGGCATCATCCTAAAATAAAACCAATGCAAAAAAGCAGGTGGGAGGAGGGAAAGGAATGCAAGTCAGGCTGGCTGCTTTTAAGTAGCCCCAAAAGCCTTAAAGTAAAAGTTTAGAAGAAGAAAACTGGGGGATGGAAAAGAGGTAAAAGTAGGACAACACCTAAACAGCTTTATGGACAAAACCTATGCAGTTGAGAGAATAATCTTATCTATTTCTCTGGGAAAAATAAAAATTCTAATAAAAATTTCATCATTGAAATGAAGATCATATAAATTAGAACAAGTTCCTTAAAGTGAGTGACAAATTCATCAAAGTAGAAATGGTGACATGCTCCTTTGGAGGCTCACAATGCTGAATGCCACCTAGTTCCTGAAATAATTCATATTACACTCACCCAGACATGTGGGACAAGGACTGCAATGAGATGTCTTGGAAAACAAAACTGGGAGAAACACTCAAAGGAAAGGACTGAAATTTCAAACATGAAGATTGGAAAAATAAAGAATTCCATGTTAAAGTACTGAAACAAGCAAAGGTTACTTGGAGATTGAAAACCTGCATTTCTGTTATGACATCAAACATGAAGAAAAAAACTTGTTTAAATCAAGAACAAGGTTACTCCACAGCATAAGCACACCATGCCTGTGAAAAGGCCAGTGGCACTGGTGATGCATCATTTAAATAACCTGCAGGAGAGGTAAGGAAATCTTTGCCTCTGTAGTATGAACTGATGTGAACAGTTTTCATACAAGCTCTCACACAGTCTGTGCAGAAAGAGGATTTGTTCAGGTGGGAAGAGATAAAATAAGATCTACCAGAACTGCAAGAACACAAGCCCACTCCACAAGTCCACACAGGAAGACTACTTGTTTTCAAAATGAAGGCTGAGATATCATATATCATATTCTGTATCAATGATAAATGAATTAAAATGCATCAATCCCCACTGGGAGAGTGCATCTGAAGCAATACAACACATCCACGCTAAAGCAAAACAAACTTCAATGCAGATGAAGTTCTGCAATGCTTAGTAGTTAAGTCTTATTTTGAAGCATCTCAGTTTTAAAATGATTTTTACAGAAGGTTTAATTCTTATATAAACTTGCATGGTTTCATTACTGACATGGAAGAAGTACTTTTGAATCACTTTGTTTTCACCCTTAACAGTGTCTAACTAAGGTGATGCATTTGCTTGTCAGCATTGATACTGGGCCAATCTCAGTATTCAACTGAAAACAGTTTCATATTCTTATTTTATGCATTCTAGAATGGAATAAAACCTAAATATGAAAGATGTGTGACAAGCATTGAAGTATGCAATGTATTTGTGTTTTCCTTTAGTCTTCTTTTCTCTTGTTTTGCACTTTGTGTTCCAGCTTAACATGTATCTCCAGCCTTGGCCTAAATCCAAGCAATTGCCACCAAAATATGTCTCGGACTAAGAGACTCACAAATGCCAGAGCAGATATGGTGTAGAATTGTTCTGCTGAGGTTTCAGTTGCCCACATCTCTCCAGTAATGCCTTTTGGAAAACCTCCAAGAAAACATTGCTTCCATTTGTCTCATCAGAATCATTTTTCTCTTCCAAATGCCAGTCACATCCCGTGCTTAGCGAGAGCTACAAATGACCATTGCTGGAGAGGCAAACCTTTATTTTGACATGCAAAGCCCTGATAACACTGGCACACCCATCAAGGCAGACATGTCAGCATAAACCACGAGTTAGGAATGGTAATGAAATCACTCTTCTTCTGAACAAGTCACAAATCAGTTCCTTTCAATAGCTACTTGCTGCATGCTGAAAAGATTCTGGGTTTGCTTTCCTGTCACTGCATTACTACTTTGTTTGGATATTATGGTTTTTCAAAACAGTGGTAATTTTTAATACTCTACAACAGAGCCCCAAGTGAGGTTCAGCACCTGAATGAACTAACATGGATATGTGAATCAGAACAGCAAATTGTTACCCTCGCTTCTCAATAATGTGTCTAAATATTACAATTTCCACCAAAAAGGCATTTTTACCCATGGCAAAACAACAAAGAAAAATCTCTTTGTAAGAGACTTAGAAAAACATCTTTACAGTGGGCAAAATGTTCAATCAAAGTTTTATTTATTTACTTCCAGTACAAATGAGTTTCTTGAACAAACATCTTGACTGAAATGTCAGCTGTGGCACTGCAGGTCATTTTTCCTGCATGGCTGAAATCAGTTTAGAACTAGAAATGAGAGTACAAATATTCAGTTCAGTGTAGCAGCCATTAGTTTTGAATTTTACTATGTTGTTTCACATTCAATTTTGCTTCTACCCACAGCTTTTGCACATATCTGAGATTCCATAGTTTTCCAATCTCAATTAAACATCATAAAAAAAGCACCTCCCCACCAACAAGGGAAAGGTTAAACTGTCTCCCTGTTCTCTCTTTTGTGCATGATCATCTGATCATGAAAATATCACAACTTTCAGCACAAAGAAGCTTACATATTCAAGAGGGCAGTGCAAAAGGTAAGGAGACAAATCAGCTGTGGATCTCAAATTTGGCACTGTGCATATTCCCTGAAAGATGAAGCATCTCAGTCCAGTACTTATAAATTTATGGGCTCATACTTTTGTAAAGAAAAGCCTGAATTTAAAGCTTTAGTCATTACCACAAAAAAGAATATAGCAGTGAAAACTTTGTTTAAAATACAGGAAATTATTTTAATTTAGAAAATAAAATTATGCCAACTCCTAAAAGAAGTATTGAAAACCAGCCTACAATCTAACTATTTTCTGGCAAGTTTTATTCAACCTGCCACAGATATGCTGAGGTATATAAATAAATAAACACTTCCCAGGCAGATGGACCTGTCAGCAAGAGTTACTTTCACCCAAATCAAAAATGAAACCCTTTATTCAAGGTAGCTTCAAGAGAATTACAGAAATTTCATATTCAACCTCTTTTGGTTTAACACTTTGAACAATATTAAAAGGATACCAGAGAGACAAGGTCTTATCTGCCTGCTCAGATTACACTGTGCTTACACCGAACCTTACAGCATACATGATTAGCCCTAAAAGGTCTCTTTGGTGATTTTCCCTTTTAATGAACTGGTTGGAATTCATTACACAATAATTGTGAGGAGGTTTCACAGATCAGCCTCTGTTTTGAGGGGGCACAGCTCTGACAGACAGCAATTTTCCTCAAAAAGAAAGAAAATCCACACACCTTCCCTGCTAAATGAAGCGTAGACATTAATCTGAAACCTTCTACGAGCAAGGAAAGACACAAACAGCAGAAAAGAAAGTCCAAGACAAATAGGGTAATGGGTTTCATTCATCTTCCAATTTACACCATTTTTGCCCGGGTGAAACTGTCAATGTTCAGCGCTGACAAAAATTGCATTTGTCAAGACAAAATTCTGCACTGCAACTGTTGCACAGGTCAGAGCCCAAGTATTTCCATGCCAGAGAACAGGTGCTTGTGTAGGCTGTCCTCCTGCCTGGACAGCTACAAGACTGGGAAAGCAATCAGGTACTGGAACTCAGGTTTGATGCAACAGAACTCCTCCAAATGTTACCATCAAGAAAAACATAGGGATTATTTTTGCCAGCAGAGTCTAAATACAGCATTGCTGAGGCCTTTCAACAGGCCGGCTTGTTAATCAGCCTGGGAGGAAAGTTCGCCACTGAGTTATTTCATCTTGGGAATTTCAGCTGCACAACCTTTCCTCACAGGCAGATTTTCCTCTTGTACCATCACCTACAGCTTGGCATTCCTGGGGTGAAGCTGAAGGCCAGGAAAGTGCTGTCCCAGCTCTACTGAAAACAAAAGAATGGTTGCTCTGGCTCAGAAACAGAGAGCCCAGCCCAACATCCTGCACCTGCTGGTAGCCAACAACAAGTGCTTAAAAGAATAAGTACATGGACCTTAGTATAATTTTATATTTGCCATGATCAAAAAACCCCATAATTTCAGGACTTGCTCAATCAGACATTCCATTTCTGGGTTAGCTAACTCTGGATGGATTTTTCATCCACAAGCCCACCTAACCACTCTTCACACTTTGCCATTCTTAAAGAAGAAGAATTCTTCTTCTAATACCACCAGAAAAATTTAAACTGTCCAGCTGATATGGGAACCAAGAGAACACCTCTCTGACATTGAGGAGAGTCACTGAAAACCACCAGGGAAAGACTTGTGGGCTTTCCCAGTTGCAGATCAGGTCAACATCACTCTTTGAAGATTCCTCTCTACTTGCAAGCTACATATCCTGGGGCTTGGATTTTTAAGCTTTTTTTTTTGCTCCTGAAATGTCCAGAGATATCTTCATTCTGGGACACATGATGTATTTCAGAAAAATATGTTTTCACAAGCACACTGAATTGCAAACAAATCCTTCATTAATCATCTTCTCTGTTGAGGTTCTTCCCTGTTGGGGTCCACAGCTTCAGCTGCAATATTTGGAAGTCAGAAAGCACAGGCTAAAGGCCCTTCTGCTTATCCTGCCTGATGCTCGAGCTTCATTTTAGCTGGAGTGGCACAACTGCTGCAGAGAAGATAGGAGCTGCAATCATTTCCCAGCTGCACCCATCATCAAACAGTGCCAGCTTCCAAAAAGCTCTTGGCCTCCCTGATGCCTTGGGAAGGCTGACCCAGAACAGAGACCAGACAGAGCTAAGAATAAAGTGGGGATTTATTAGAAGACCTCAATGGATCCACCTTGGGCAGCACAAGAGCCCAGCCAGGGCTACACCCAGGTGAACCCAAAATGGTCAAAATGCACAACTGGTCACAGGATCTCACTTTTATAAGTTCTGCTCCATTTGGATATTGGAGTTTATTGTCTGATTACAACTTTAGGTTATGAAGTCCATCCTTTTTTGTTTTTCTTTCTTCATATTGTTCCTGCTCTTGGGCCTGAGATTTGGATCATTTGTCCTTGGTGCCCAGCTGGAGCAGGAATTGTTTTGTCTCCCTGCTCTGTGCACAGAGCTCACCATCCCATAATATGAAGCTCAGACCCACCCACTAAAGCTGCACAGAATCTGAAAGATAGAAAAGCTAAAACCTGAGGCATCATCCCCATCACTGCAAGCTTGGTCCTTCTGCATTTGCTTTTAAGCTGCAAGGAGGTGAAATTCCTGCATTAGGATTGCTGCTCAAGCAATGCACTCAGCACATGAGCCATCTCCAGGAGCACAAATACTCTCCAGATGGAGTCAAACCCAGAGGACAGCAATGTGTGAGCAAACACGTACACAATTTCAAAACCAGGGATCCAAATATATCCAGACATTCACTGACTTCATCTTTGAGACTGTTCTGTGAGGACTAAGCCCTGCTCTCCAGCCACAGGAAAAGTTTTCTCTGCACTTGCCAGTGCACGGAGCGTTCTTTACGTGGAAGCTGAAATCCACATGCTTTTCTGCTAAGTGTAAGGGTAACTGGAGTTCAAGTTAAATTTGAGACTGAAGATATAACATCTTCATTAGGAAGTTCTAGTAAAATACACTTTATTCATCTATCAGAGAAAGTCCTCAAACCCCCTGCAGATTCTCCACATGCTGGTAAATGGGGGAAAATTTGCACTTGTCACAAATGTTTAAAATTTTAATCAAAGCATGTCAATGCTCATATAATGAGAGTTTTTTCCCCGTGGTGAAATTGTCATAATGAAGGTTGCAAAATTACCATATACTTTCAGATGAACTGCAAACAGCCTCTGTCTTTTAGCTGTTATGTATTACAGCACTCTTCCCCTTAAGCCCAGATCCTTGATTACCTGCTTTCCAAAGCATGCCAATCAGTAATTTCCACCCTGGATAACTGGCACAGGCAAAGGCTACAAAATGTTTGTAATCACTTTGTTAAAATTTTCCCCCACTTTGATCCCAACTTGCCAAGCCAGAGGTGCAAGTCTGAACGAGCAACCAAACCCTGGACAAGGCCAGATCCAGATGTTTGATGTCCCCTGGCCCACCTCCACCTTCTTCAAAGACTTTCTAGGATTCTACATTCATAGAAGCTATACAAACATATGATTCACCCTGCCAAATAGTGGATTACTCTGGGAATAAAAACAGATTTTTCTCATATTTCTCTTTAGAAGCACGAGACAGATTTAGAGAAGACAACTGCAGTAGGAGAAAGAAATATTTGGTGTCATTGCCATCCAAATGGAAAGTACTATTTTGTGATGACATCCACATATTGTGGATTAGCCCTTCCAATAGATAATTATATCAAGTAATTTTATATTTTTATATATATTAATATATAGCTAAATATTCCAATATATGTATCCAAATAGAGATCCAAAAATCAAAATATAATATGTAACTTCTACTCAAAGAGAAAGAACTCCATCCTTTCCTTGTATAACTATGAATCAGTTATTTGAGATGCATGTTGAAAACTGCATTTGTTTATTTTTGTGGAAGATGTACATCTACACACAAAAACACCATGGAAACAAAGCAAGACAAGAAAAAGCAGAAGAAAGGTTTCCAAGCTGATTAAATAACAAAGAAAGAGTCATCTATGGTGCAGATGACAATAAAATTTGAGCACTTTACTTATACCCCACCCTCATCACAATCCATTCTGACTTTGGACATGTGAAAAATAGAAATGGTCTGAGCAGAAGTGAAAGCCCAGTTTGAAAATTAAAACTTCCTGCAGCCATGACAAACCTATTTAGAAATATTACACCATGTCCTCCTTCATCCTGCTGCTTTTAAGAAATCAGTAAGGTTTAAAAAACTTGATGGGAAAGCAACCCCACATTTCACAGACAGATGGTTTATAGTTTAAGTGCTCGAGTAAAACCTTCTCCTATCATTCTTTGTATACACTTGAAAGCCACTTAGCTGAAATAAATCTGTGCAAAACAACAGCAAATGACCAGTAAAAAGCTTAATTATTCTGCTTTATATCTATGGTATGAAAGAGGGTTGGAAAGAGAAATAAATCTACTGATAAAGCTTGGTTTTAAACTAAGTGATGAGAGGTGGGTTGTAGCAGAGAACATGATAACTGGGCATAATTCCAGGGTTTAAACAGCACCTCAGGCTTTATATGCTTTCATGCAAGTCAGGCTTTTATCAAGCAGCCAAGTGCTCTGAATCAGACTGTCCATGTATTTATGTCCATCACAGAAGACCCTTGCTTTTACACGGCTCTAGCTACAAACTGAGCTGAGAAATCCTTGTTCTGTGCGAGCTGAACACCCTCAAGAGACCAGCCTGGACCAGTGTGAAACACAGCCCAGAGCTGGAGGCACTGAGTGCACTGCCAGAGCTTTGCCTCAAGGCTTTGCTGACCCCAGAACTCTGCAGTTCAGCCCCAAGAGTGCAAAAAGGCACAGGATGAATGCCCAGCTCACTGCTGACTTCATCACATCAGCACCTCTGTGCGAAGCAAGGAGGGATCTGCTTCCAGGTCAATTCATTTAAAGGAGGGGGTGCAAATCAGCAATCACCAGTTTTTGTTCTCAAACGGAAGCAGAATTTCCAACTGGGGATGGCTGCCATATGTCCAGTTTGGTCCTACCAACCAGAATCATCAGAGAGGAAAAACCAAGTGCCATAAACTGGCAACAAGAGGGGGTAAGTGCATTTTTTAAGGTGAACTTCAGGCTGTCAGCCTAAAACTTTGTTTCATGGACATGGACATCTGGTTTAGAGTATGAAGCTTTGTCATTGAAAACACCAAAAAAAAAAAAAATATACATGTAATATGCAAAAGAAGCACAGGTGCTGATTTTGCCATTCAATTCATTATCCAGCACTCCATGTTCTATCTGGTGTTGGGTGAATTTTGTGATAAGGGTGCTTAGATAAAGCGCAGTCCAATATTTAAACATTTACAAATAAGATTAATAGATTAGCAACCAGACAGCTTAGTACACATCCCCAAGGACAATAAGGATTATAAGAGAAATCTAAATTAATGTTTTAGACAAGCCTAAACCTGCCATCAGGAAGAGCATGCAAGAAAGGACTGAGGCAAAGCACGTCACCCAAAACCAGCCTGAGAGCATTCAATTGGTACCAGCTGCCCAGGTCTCATGCACTGTCCCTCAAATCAGTGATTTTAGAGACTGGTGGTGCTCAAGATCTCCTCAAGTTGAGAAAATTGCACCTGCACCTATTCCATTGGGTAACACTACCCTTTCCATGCTCTAAAAAAACCACAATGAAACAAAAAAAAAACACCACCCCAAACTAACAAATCATATGTGACAAAGTTGTGTGTGTGCTGTAAATTCACCTCTACTTTCCTCTGCAGAGATTACACTGTGTTGCTAAACTTCAGTTAAACTCTCCAGCAATGTAGTTTAGTTGGTGTTCAGAATATTTAAAAACGAAGACTGAAACTGAGTAAGTACAAGGTATTAGCAAGTTTCAGAGATGGAAATATTGAAACAAATGAGAGACTAGCACAAAGTGAAAACATTTTAAAAATAGTCCATAGATACTGCAAGAAGTTAAAACAGAAACAAAGCAGAAAACCCACATCAATACACACACAAACAGGTCTACGTGGATTCCTTTTTTTCAGCGATCAAACTCCTTGGAAGATTTTTCTTTCAGCAGGAAGGTATCTGAATTAGAGAGTGGCAGTATCTGATCTTTTTTATGTACCTATCCATAAACAGGGCTTTGTTATAGCCACCATCAATCCTGTCCAATGTCTCCTCTGCAATTTACTATGTGTATTTATTACACCAAAACCTCATTATAATAAATTGAAACTATCTAGCACGTTCCTGGAAGTATTCCCTACAGAATGTTATATATTCCAAAGCTCTGCTTGGACTTCCCAGCTCCCTTTCAGGATAAGCATGGACTACATACAGCAAGTTTCATGCTCAGAAATACCATTTATAAGAAACGTCATCTGTCAGTTTGCCTTCAGCAGCCAACACCTCACATCCGCCAAGCTAAATTATGTTCAGTCACGTTAGACAAAAGAACATATCTAACTCAAATACGTACACTTAAGGGATAATTGAGAACTGATCCACTAAATGAACACCTCTAATTAGACATCTTAGGTGGGGGGGGGAGTTTCTTATCTCTAGAGCTCTCATTTTCACACACCACACGCCTTTTGTGAGTTGAAGTGATGAATACATATCATTATAAAATTCTCTTTGCAAATTAGTATAGTTAAGGCTGAAAATCCAGTAATCAGAGGGTGTTTTTTGACTGACAGAATCAGCACTATTCTCCCATTCCAAAGGCTGTAGAACAGCATCCAAAATTTTACTAATGTTGGGAGAACTAAGAAATCTTAAACTAGGGATAATATTCATTGCAGACAGATGTTTTGGAAAAGTAAGCCTGAGTTGATACAAGAAATGATGACAAGATGACCAGGAGAGGCAGTAAGGACTTCCTTAGCTTTTGCTACTTATTTTTTTCTTCCATGAAAACTAAATAAATGTCCCCCATATTTAAGGGATGTTGAATTTGCAATACAGAAGTTTTATTTTTCATCAGTGTGCCATCCCATGCTTTTAAGTTACTTGCTGCCTTCATTCTTTCTCAGATATTTTGAAAAGTCACATCACATTGACTGGCAGAGAACAGATATCACACCTATCAAAAGCATGCAAACCAGAACACACTGAACACAAAACTGAATTTGAACAATACCAGTAACTCTGTTCTATTCCCCCTTTAAATGGGAAAAAACTTTTTCCAGTAGAGGTGCCTGATGATCAGCCTAAAACCCTGCTCTTAGCCCAAAAAGAGGCAAGTCACTGTATCTCCTTTCCTCTGGCATTATCTCACTTCCAGAACTAATCCTCTTATTTGGCACACAATCATATTTTCTAATCTAAAACCACCTTATCTAGACACCCAAGATTTTGTTTTGTGTGTGTTTTCTGGGGGGAAGCTGCTTTCCTTCACTGAGATAATGCACCGCTGAATTATAAGCTCCATGCAGCTGTCACTCTTTGCCAAACATTCAGAAACATAAATGAACTCTGACAAGTCATTTATCTGCTAATTCAGTGTCACAGTGTAATAATATCACCGGGCTTTGTGCATTAGCAGTGTTAAAGCAGAGCTGAAGTTAAAATGCAAATTGAAAGCACCTTTTGTGTATCAGAATAAAAAGTACTACAGTTGGTGCCCATCCTGTTAATCCTTTAGACTCTCAGGTAGGTGAGAATAAAAATGTGTGGATAAATGTTACACTCATTAAACCAGGAATGAAATGCTTAATGAATGCAGTGACACCTGTAGTTACCACACTGGTTTTCAGTTTGCCATCCTGACTCACACACCCATCAGGAGAGCAGAGAGGGCCACAGAGGGAAGTACAGTGGGCAGCAGAAGAGAAATTCTGAGCACATCTACTGGATTTTCTAATTTTGCTAAGTAAAGGTGACCCTGCAACAAGTGCCACAATCCTTGCCTCACTCACTCCTTGCTCAGTCACAAAACTTATTGTCAGATGTGGGGAAGCAGTGTCTCATCCTCTGAACGCCCATTGAGCCAAGGAGTTCCCATCTTATTATACTTGTTGCTGTTATAAACAAACACCAAAACATGATGGTTTTGTGTTTTGTTTTTTTTGGTTTTTATTTGTTTGGGTTTGTTTTTATTTTTTTTTGTTTGTTTGTTTTTGTGGTTGATCTTTTTGCTTCATTGGGGTTTTGTTTGATTGGTTGGTTGGCGATTTCTTCTCATGGATGTAAAGCCATTGGCAGAGATTTCCTTTTCTTCTGTCCCAAATGGGTTATAAATTGCAATAAAACAGCCAGATCTTCCTCTCTTGGCTGGTGTTACAAGCTGATCCCCCTCAAGGAGACCAAGTGGAGACTTGTTTGATCATTCTGGTGTAGTTTCTATAACTACAATTATCTATTTTCATAAACTAAATTTGCTTTATGGTACTAGCCCATATAGTAGTAAATAATCATATAAATTATAAAATATAGTTTTATAATGGCAGTACCATTTCAACATGGTCAGCCCACAGCATTCCCTGCCAGGCTGAGGAGATTTCTCCAGACCAAGTGCCCTCAGCCACTCCTTGTATGACTGCCGCACCTTCCCTTCAGCATCCTTTTCATCCCTCCTTTGGATGCTCTCTGACAGCTCTACACCCTGTTTATATCATGGCACTCCAAACCACGCACAGAGCACTAAAACTATGCCAGAAAAGGGCCAATACTGATTTTACTGATGGTAAAGCAAACACACTAAATCTTAAAAAAAGAAACCCGGAGAGGAATATGATGTATTTTTTTTCTGTCATGCAGTTGTCTAAGTTAAGCTCCAAGCTGAATGAGAGGTGAAAGAACAGATGAACAATCTTACTTCAGGGAAGATGAGATAGAAAGGATAAAAAAACCCCAAACCAACAACAAAAACATCCCAAGCTGCAAGATGTCACTTTTAGATGCTACAGATAAGTCCTCTAGTCTGCAGACAAAACTCTACTTGATGTGTCCAACCTCTTCCATTATATATAGCTTATTAAAAGAATCCAGATTTATCCTTTTATTTTTTTAAACTAGAATCCTGCACTGATACTTTGCTTCCTAATCACAAAGAACTTCTGCATGTTAAATCTGGCAATTGCTGCTAAGGCCAACAGCTGACAGATGGATTATCTGGAGAAGGTAGAGAGATTCTTACAAAAAGAGAGCATGAAAACAAAATTACTTTAGAAGGGAGTGCTATTAGGAGAGGAAGTACAGGAAACAACATGTAGAGGATGTAAATCCAAGGAGTCTTTCTCTTCTAATCTTGACCACAAAAATGCCTGGTCCACCCCCTGATGATACCCCAAAACTGATACAGCAAAAAGCACCAGTCAAAAATGAAAGGTACTATCTTACAAGCAAGTTCTTTCTGTATTTTATTTTTATCCCTTACTATTTCAGAAACACCTTCTATACATCATTACACCCCCATTTTTTGTGCCAGTCTGAAATGGAAGCATTAAGTAGAATTTCCCTCCTCTCCTACTCACTTTTTAAGCACAGCCCATTGATGACTTTGCTTTAGCTTGTTTTTTCACCATGCCAAATCAATACCAGTCTACAATTTCCTCAACTCAGCTAATTATCATCTATGCAGTACTTAGTTCCAGACAGTTTAAAATCCCTGAGATTTCCCATGTCTCAAAAAAAAAGAGGGGGGGGGCTTATTACATCCACTTTTCAGGTTCCTTTACAAAGATTTGTGTTTAATAAACTCAGGCAGCTTTAAATCCCTTTTCCAATTCTCCTTCAAGCAAAGACTCTCAAGCCTTTCTTGCTACAGTTGACTAATGGCTATAATCACCTGAGGCAAATTTCCCAGATCCTTAAATAAACAAATAAATAAATAAATAAAGCATGGCCTCTACATTTTCTCATCCTGAGTTAAAAAGAACAACCTAACAACAGAAAGTTTAAAGTACACCGAATGCACAGCTTCACAGTTCATGACCCAGAACTGTCCACAAGCAAGAAAACCCTTCCCCCCACACAGGAATTTTTGCCCAAAATAAGCAGAGCTTGCAGAGAGACAGTGATGACCCTGTGTCATGTAAGGATCATTTTGGCTGCATCACATTTGCCACTTCAGTTAGAAGAAAGAAAGATAGATGAGCTGTAAGTATGAAGCAAAACATTTAAATCAACAATTGGTCTAAGCCATCCCTGGGAAAGCATCCATTTCCTGATGCTTTCTCCTGCCCTGGGCCAGAAGTGGCCAGCAACAACTTGAGCCTTGGGAAAACTTTACCAGAAGCAAAGCATAGCCTAGAATATGGTATTGATAATGATACTAGCATAGGTCTGGTTTAAAGTCACCTGGAATTGTGAACAGCCATGTAAAACACACATTGAAAGTAGGATGCTGGTGGATTTAATCCAAAATGCTAGTGTTTTTAAAAAACTAAAAATAAATTCTGACAGTCACTCTCTTGGGACACCATTGTGTCATTCTGCCTTTCCTTAGGCCAAACGTTTTCTAAACCACTGGCATGATTTAGATATTTACCAAATTTCTTTATTATATCAAAAGTCACATTGCACTGGGTGCAATAAAAAAAAATAAATGGAAAAGACTGTTGTGGTTACAAGACTTATTTCCATCCAAGAAAGTGGAACTGAGAAAATGGTGTCCACATAAAACCAAAATTCATGGACTGTATATCTCTTTCCTTCTAAACCTTTCTATCTCTCCTTCCAAGAGGACAGGAATGTTTAAAGTGTCTTTACTAACACTGATATTATAAAAATACCAGTGCATAAAGAACAAATAGGGTTCATAATCCTTCCATACTGAACAAGGCAGGCAAGCTCATGAAAGCTTTCTGGTCGGATCAGTAACACAGCTTTGTGGGGATAGGTGTTTATTACACAAAAGACAAAGGAATATTAATAAATTCCCTCCTGAAATTTCCTCTCTGTCTCTAAGGATGACTCATTGAAATGTACATGCTGACTTCCCAAAATCCCCTCCTCTAACTTCATGTATTCCACATTATTATCCTCAAACATGATAAGTTTGCTATTGGAAATAAACTATTTCAAAGCTCCTGTGGGATCCCATATCCCATGAGATGCTGATTTTTCTAGTTTATTATCATATCATATGATTTTACTCCTTCCTCCCAAGAGACACCATTTTCCTGAAAAGTATTTTCCTCATAGTTTGAAAATACTGCGCTCCAGAGGAATAATAAAATAAAATCCTTGAAGCAGTAGTTTTCCTGGGTTTTTTTTCCAAATTTACCCGTCTGAAACTTTGCACACAACCAGCAACTGAAGCCCACACTGGGACATGTCTGAGATGCAAACTGATACAATGATGTGCTGAACTTGCTCCAGAAACAACGACAAAGCACAACTGACCGTGTACATGAAATAACCTGCAACAGAATTTCCTGAGACTCTCCAATAAAGGTTCAAATAACTGCATTTTTTGAATTTTAGAACAGCAGCAACAAAAAAGGTTTTTGCTTTAAATATTAATTGTGACTGCAAGGTAATATATTAACATAAGGTATCAAAAAACACAGGACAGCACTAGACTAGAGCAATACATGCCTAGACAAACACTTGCAAGAAAGATGGACCAAACTGTAGCTTGAATTTAACAAACCTGACTCTATTTTGATGAATGACAAACCTCAGGTGATACAGGTAATATTGAGCAACCTAAAAATGTTACAGATTTTGTTATTAAAAAAAAAAAGCTAATTGCTGATGATTATCACCTTAAAGGGATGCACAGGACCCAGGACTGTAACATTTCCGCAGGTCAGGAGCATCACACAGGAATTTAGGTTCTCCATTTCACTCCTGAGAAGCACAAAAAGGCCTTTAACCTCCTGTTTGCCACTAGACTGCTGAAAACCCCTGCCTTCTGCACTGATATTCATGACAGGCCCAGAGAGAAAGCAGATAAATAACAAAGGGCTTCTCTGGGTACTGCTCAGTGGAGCTGCCTACGTACCCGCATCAAAGAGAAACAGAGAGATTAAAGGCAAAACCCAAGCACACAGCCAGGAAAAGGACTGAGAAAAGTCTTTCTACCTCTTCCCCTCCTCCCATGACCTCCCTGAGGGAGAGCTTTGAACAAAAGTACTGAGGAGTAAAGAGTTTGGAGCTCCTGTTTGATGGTAGCAGTGATCAGGGGTGCTGTGAGAATTCCCTGCACATTCCCTCCACTGCTAAGGATTTTTATTTCATGCATCCATGACAGCAAATGCCATGATGGAAACATTATCTTCTCCTAGCAAACAGTTATCTGTGCCTGGTATTTCAAAATGCAGGCAGCTGTAATGCTACAAAAGCTCTTCACTGTTGGTCAAAGTAGAAAAACCACTCCACAAAGCACAGTGTGCTCTCCAAAATGGCACATCAGATAGTTTTGTCTCCTTTTTACATGCTTAATTCATTTTAAGAGTAATAGGAGCGAAGCATGAGCCAAAGGATACCATGACTCAAGACTTAACACACATTTGCCACAATGGATGCAGATATTACAAGAAACAAGTCAGCTCCTGAATTTGTTCCAGACTATAAATCTTTTCTGTTAGTATGCATAAGGCACAGCTAAATGTGTCTGCTCAAACAGAAAAGAACAGGCCTAATCAGAGAGAGTGAGACTGTTTCTCATAAAATGCAGGGGAGCCTTTGTTTGGATCGTGCCAGCTATCTCAGACTGGAGATTTTTCTGAAACAGGCAAGATATAAGAATATTATTGACAACGCATGCAACTGTTATCAGGCTTTCTTTTCATTGATTTGAAGTTAAATAATAGGCTTGGGTTTTATCCTCACAGTACTTCTA
The DNA here is from genome assembly GCA_013401095.1 of Passerina amoena. Lineage (NCBI taxonomy): Eukaryota > Metazoa > Chordata > Aves > Passeriformes > Cardinalidae > Passerina > Passerina amoena. The sequence continues at coordinate 612,517 of WBNP01004818.1, forward strand.
AAAATAGTAACAAGTAATTTTATGTTTTAACTAGTTTTGTTAAACAGAAAAATAATGCGGCATTAGCTCTCAAGAACCAAAAAGGGTCAGGGATCATGGATATGTTTTCAAATTTGTTTTCAAAGCATCACAGTGACTCTGAAACCCTCAATAACCCAATGCCAATTTATTTCCCACATCCTTAATCCTTTACTTTGGGCAATGGGTCTAAGTATGAGCAAAGCAAAGTGGAGCACAGCTTTGCTCCTCACAGGTCACACACAGGTTGCTGTGTTCATCTCCAGAGATAAGCATAGCCCATGGCTCTTGCTGCCTGAGACATTTTGGGAGTTTTTGCTCAGCAGTTCAGGTTATGCAAGATAAAGTTTTCCTCACAGGGAGGCCATTCTTTACCCCTGAGAGGTCTATTACCTTGCCTGCACTCTGCTCATTAGTTCTGCTATGTTATTTTGACATGGATTTACATCTTCATTCCTTAAAAGTATTTGGGTTTCATTTCCTTCAGTTGCTGTAGCTTCTTCCTCAATCCTACCTCTATGGCTCTCTGATCCTTACAGATCTCCTTATGAGATTTTTCACTTAATCAAGTGCTGAGATCTAAATTTCACATAATTTCTTTGAGAGTACATTTTTTTTTTTTTTTTATGTGTAGCCTCTTTAGTAGCAATTGATTGCCAGATGCAGCAATTTTAATCATCTAAAGACTTTAGTCTAAGTGGTCTCATATTGCACCATAGGAATTAAGGAGATATGCAGTAACTTGCTTTTAGAGATTTTGAGCCTAAATGCAGAAATAACTGGATTTTATTTTGAAGGAAATGTTTCTATCAGGGAAAGCTTTTAAAAGACAACCATATTATAGGGGAAGCACAGAGATGGTGAACTAGGAACCGGTGTATACTCCTTCTCACAATACAGTTTCAGGGAATAGTTTATCAATGTTATAAAGTTAAACCAGAGACACTGATTTCCTCCTTTGCTCATGTAGCAAGTGTCCAACAATCACTTGCTGATTATACTATAATACACTCTCAATAAACCGCATGAAAAATAGACAAAATTTCTTTAAATAGAAAAAGACTAAAAACTTGCGCCATCAGAATGCCACTGGAAAAAAAAGGAAGCTGAAGTTTTCATGGTGACTTTTTTACTTGTGTCCTGTTAACTCAGGAAATGTGTTTGCACTGTGCTTCAGCCTGCTAGGATCTGGAATGACCATGAACTATAACCAGATTGTATAATTTAAGCAGCAATTAATCTTGCTTTTGAACAACTTGGGAATTAAATTTTGATCAGGAGGCACACAGCAAATCTCTGCTTCCAGTATCTTTTCTTCTCATTGATGAGATCATGCCAGAGTGATCAAAATTTTTGATAACCTGGTCCATTCTGTTTAGAAGTATCTACCTACGTACTAGAAATCCTGCAACTCCAACCTGGGAATAAAATGCTGTGGGGATCTGGGCACTGAACAGAGCAGGAATAACCATAAATGTTTTAAGTCTGATCAATTTTGCAAAAAATCACAGTCACAAGAACCATTTGTGAGCAGATCACGTGCAGGGTCCACATTCCTGATTCATAACTCCTGATTGAACAGCATCAGTCAGTCAGTGACCAAGCAGACTCATCTGGAAATGAAACTGAGAGCTCAGCAGAACACAAGCACATGCTCTGAGTGAAAGAAAAACCCAGTGTGAGGCTGATTCTCAAACCAATGCATGGATCTTTGCAATAGATAAATATGAACAAGAGAACAGGTCTCAATGGATTCTCTAAGCAAATGAAGGGACAATGCCACAATGACTTTATCAGGTCAGGGGAGCAACTTTGGCTTCCCATCTCTACTGTCATTCAGTAAGAACCTGAAACATCAGACAATTAAATCAGGAGTTTGCAATGAAGTCCTGATTTTATTCAAACTGAAATAAAATGTATGCATGGTAAGGATTAATTTGTGGCACAGCACTTACCTGCTAATTAACAAAGGCAACTAAGCTACAGGAAAGCCTTTAGGCCCTGTTGTGAGGATTTTCCTCATTTCAATTAAACCTTAAAACGGCCTTATGTTGTTATGCCATGTAATGTCTGGAAAGTGTCTGGGAGTCAGAACTGATGGGCAGTAAAGAAGGCTCAGGGAAGGGAAAGACAATGGATCAGACATATCCCCATCAGCATGTTGAACACCTTTCAGTAATGATCCTCATCACAGAGCTGGGCCCACAAGGCATCTGACAGAGACAGTGAGCACATGACATGTACCCAAACTACTTTTTCTCCATCACCCTTCCATTTCACTGTCATTTTCAGACAGAATCACAGAGTCCTTTTGCTCTCATGCTCCGCTTTCTCAGACACTACCCATACAAAAAGTTTCTTTTCCATTGAATCCAAAAAGCTTGCTTTCTTGGCCACCTTAAAACACACACCAATAAGATTAATGAACCTCAGAACAGCCTCCAGTCCCCTGCAGGCTGTAAAACTTCTTCCCCAAGACATCTGCTTGGTGTGGCAGAGCTCAGTGGCCTGAGCCTCAGCAGGTGGATCGCGTGCCAGGAGCCAAAGTGAAGAGCTGCTGGAGAAGAAAGCTTTCTCCACAGAATTCCTAAGGGTCTGAAAAGCCAAAGTGCAGCCGAAGGTTATCACTGAGGAGCAGCGTGCTGCAAGAACCAACAGCTATAAATAACACACAAAAGAAACTGTTTTACATTTGTTTGGTTTTGAGCACACAGAAGAGAGATGGATTAGAGCTTTTTCTTGTGCAACGCGTCAGATTAATTCAACAACCTCTTTGCCAAAGAATGCTCTTATGGGACTACATGTTCCTCTCCTTCCAGGACTCTTGTTTGCTTTGTTCCAAATAAGACTATTTAACAAAAGTTGGACTTCCGAGATCCCACCTTTTGCTTCTGACCCTTGCTAAGTCTCTAGATGCCCTCTGACTCTTTGTTCTCTCTCAAAATCAACCCAAATCTCTTTACTCCTTCTTGCTCCCCACTCCCTGTAGGGCTTCACTCAACAAGCCATTCCCTCTGGAGCACAACACAAAACAGCTTCTCTTCTCTTTCCTTTTCTATGCCCTTTCCTTGTCATTTTTTCAGCAGCTCTCTCCCCATACTGTCCTTCAGAAAGAACAGACAACCTTGAACCATCCCATGAATTTCAGCTCCGCAATGCCAACCGTAATAATTTCAAGAGCAAACCCACAACTTCCACAGGAAAGCAAACCATTTAAAAGCAGCCCACTCAAATTGCAGCCCTGGCTGGAGTGCAAAGAACTGGGGACCATTTCAGTGCCATTTTTCACAGGGAACAAGGGCAGCAGCCTCCTTGCTGACTGTGCTGGTCCTTCACCAGCCACGACTCCAGCAAAGTCTATGTCCACCAGAAACCTGGGACACTGAGTCCCTGCAGTTTGCTCTCACCTCAGCTCCAACCTCACACAAACCTGCTCCATGTGCTCCTGCCTACTCAAACAGTGTAAAACAAGCAATATGCAAACAGCTTTCTTCTTCCTTGCATATTATTAGTTTTATATTTTAACAGTCTGTGACCTGCAAGACCAGAGACTAATTCTGTTTCACTTCCCCAGTAACCCCTACCTATCTTGTGGCAATGTCCCATTTTTAGTACATATCTGGTGCTCTTCTTATCCAAGTAATAAACCTCATCCATGACAAAAACTTCCCAGAGAACAAGAATGTATATGGGTGAAATCTAATGGCAGTGGATGCAGAATCCTGGCAGCAGGAAACAGCCGTTTTTGCCAGTACAGCAAAAGATTTTACCCACCCCACTGCCAGAAAGGAAAAACTCAGCACAGTTGGGCTGATATGTTTTCTGTGGTACAGGAAATGATGGGTGCCATTGCTAGACCATGATTAAAATTATCACCAAAGTATCATCGTAGGATTGAATTTAAATTTGGATTAGATCAGAACACACAGTCTGCGTACTGTTGGCTGGAGCAGCTATATCCAAAATTCATGCATAAGCTGTATTGTTAAGGTTGCTAGAAACTTCTAGAAGCACTACCAGGCTAGGCTCAAAACCACGTGAAAAAGTACCCACAATTTGTCCTTGTTTTTGAGATAACAGCTCTTCCATTTGCAAATGCTAAACTAGAATATGTTCCATCTCATAAACCAGCAGCCTTATGACTGTTTGTCTTCTGTTAAAAGGGGAAAAAAAAAAAATTTCCATATGCATATATTTCATGTGGATATCTTGTTATCCCAGCTGTCTAGGAGAGGAGTGGAAATCCTGAGTTTTCAGCACGTGTGGGTATCAGGCATCCCTGATCAGAAACCTGCTGGGGTGCCAGCAGTAGCCAAGGGGCCCGTGTGATCTGCCCATATGCTCCCTCTTTACACAACAGATTGATGCCAAAGCAAAGCAGTTCAAATGTTTTCAGTGCTCCTTCATCACGGCCAGCAATCTGCAAACAATCTGAAACTGCTTTATTTAGTCACACTCTACCAGGGCAGGTTTTAACTTGAAGCATAAGCTCCACATTCAGACATGAAATGCCTCCACAGAGCTGAAAATCTTCCTGGAAAGATGAAAATTCTGCTTTGAGGAAGTCTGGATGGGAATCTGTGATTCAACTTTTCAACAAGGTTTCAGAATTAAGGCAAAAAATCAAGCAGTAGAAAAGTTGTCTAAAAATCAAATCACTGCTGATTAGTTCTTATTTAGGGATGATAGTAATTAAATATTATGTTTGTAATGATAGCAAGAAAGGATTGAACATGCTCTGGGGACCAAAACTAGATCCTGGTACCAGTAAAATCCAGTAGCATATGACATCTTGAGACCCCAGTTTTTGGCATATATGCTGCAATCAAACACCAAGCACTAAGAAAAATTAAAAACCATAGCCCATTTCTGAGTATAAAACCCTGCACAGAAATGTATACAATACTCAACAGCAGTAAAATGAAAAACAAGGTGTAGCTGGAGAAGAAAAAGAACTCAACTAAGACTTCAAACTTCACAGCCTGACCTAACTTTTCTTTGTCAGAGAACTAATAAAAAGCGTCTCAGGCTAAGGAAAACTTCCTTAATTCAAGACACAGTCTCCTTGCATTCAGACCACTTCATCAAAAGTTGCATCACATCAAATACATCCCCTTTGGTTCTTTACCTCTAATAGGCTGGATCTCAAACTTGCTCATGTTTGGAAAATTAATTTTTTCTTCCAAACTGCAGGCAGATAAGTGAAGTCAGCAAGACTGCATTCAAAACTGGAAAATCATCCAATCAATCAAACAATTAATTTATGGCTTTTACCCCTACACTTGGACATTATTTCAGAAGTGGGACCCTAATATTATTCCAGTGTATGATAACATGATTTTAGTGTCAGAAGTGAGACTACAACATAGCAATATAAGGAAGCTTTAAATCACTGAAATATCCCCAATATAAAAAAATATTGCTGCCAGAAATAAATATGGTGATGGAAAGGACAATCTAATCATAATCAATTATACAGATTTTATATGCCCTTATGTCTTAGTTTGACAATTTTCTGCTCAGCATGGAAGCAATCACTGATCTTGATCTACTTTTGGCTTAAAAAATAGCTATAAAATACTGTTCTTCTCATTTGTTGTTTCTGCAGCAACATTTTACTGTAGCTAAATTTTGGGAATGACATTTTATATAATGGAGTTGTTTTTCTGCTTTAAAAACTTACTTATTTTTGATAATTGAGAATTGCTTCAAACTTCCTGAGGGCTGTATCACCTAGTGGGCCCTAACAGACAAAAAAAGAAAAACACTTCTAAATTGAAGAGGCTGAAATCAAAGCAAGAAAACTTCCACAAAGAACAGAAATTTTCAGTCCATATTGGAGTGGCCATTTCTGTGAGAAACACTGAGAAGTCCTTTTTAATTTGATTTCAAATAAGCTGAGATGGCCTTACTTACATTTCCACGGATTACAGTAAAAGCCAAGATTATTGAAAACTAACAAAGCTGCCCCCAAACACAGTAAAGAACTATGTTACAGAAGATTTTTCCACAGCTGTTCTGGCAGCAATGCTCATAAACCACAACCAGCAAATGTAACTGATTGCAGAGATGAATGTACCAACTTCTACAGGATTTTTTCCTTACAAGCCTTTCTGAAAACTTTTTGCTCCAAGAGACACACTGTAATTAAAAAATCAGCAATGAAATCCCAAACAATATAAAGAATTATAGCACCAATTAATTACAGTGCTTTCAAGCTGAAAAAAAGCAATTTGCTAATGAAAACCACCATCGCTTAACAGTAGCGTTAACAGCAAAAAAATTGTTGCAATAAATCACTCTTCATAAACATGGGCTTATATTGGAAGTCTTCCTAATCCAAATGTGTTACACTCAGCATATTAGCCAGGATGTTCACTCCTCCAGGACCCACTATCCATATCCAAAAAAAAAAAA
>WBNP01004818.1:619351-659019 GCA_013401095.1 Passerina amoena
TCCCTCACACAGTAAAGGGTCCACAGATGGACCACTTAAAAGGCTTCAGCTGCAGAACACTTCTGCAGTTCAATTCTGATCTTGACCCTCTTTATTCAAGTATAAGCATGCATTGCTTTTATTACCTGCATTTAACCCTTGTGCATTTATTTAATTTTGTCCCTTTTTCTGTCTTCTATTCCCAAAGCTGACTTAAAAATTTCTGGAATTCAAACTGCTTTTGTTCAGCCAGGTACATTTTGCATATGTGTCTTCATGGAGTATTTTTCTATTCAAAGTTTCAGAAATGGCTGAAATTCCTGTTTCTATAAGTTTTGTGAGGCTTTGCCAAATTAAAAAGTCAAAATCACTGCTGAGGAGTGTCAGCCATGGATTTTTCTACATTAAAAAGTTACTCTGGTTGTCCTGAATGTTTATCAACTGTTATTCCCTCAAAAATACATATTACAAATTCCTGATTCATGATGCAGATTAGAACATATTGTTTACAGCCCATAAACACTTTTTATTATAATTTCATCATAAGGTAATTCCATTCTGTGGGACAAATTAACATATTTTCCAGGGCTCATTAATCCTCATTTAATCACTCAGTGAACATGAACCAAACCCATTAAAAGGAAAATCAAGACATGAACTCTTAATTTAAGCCACTATTTTGCTAATTGCATTTATCTTTTGGAAATCCTTATACGTAATACTAAAACTAGTTTCCCTTCTTTATATTTAGTGTACAAAAAACCTTTGGGATATAAACCATCCTCTAAAAGCTCTGTTCTCCCTGATCCTTGATAGGAACCAGTACCAGTGGATTTGTAGGAAGCAAAGCAGGATTGCTCTGTGTCCAGCACATTTATTTTCTTATGAAACATGCACAAGGTATGTGAAAAAGGGTCTTTTTATACATTCAAAATATCCAAGCTATAAACAGATGAATAAATGGACATGGGGCACAGGCAGAGGGATGCAGGGGAAGCACCAGGAAGGGACTCAGGGGTGGAGTCACCAAAGATAGCACAACCACTGACAAAATTTTCAAAAGGCATCAAAAGAAAGGAGATTTAAGAGGAGCAGAGACTGAAGTAGAGAAAGGAATGGGAAGATGAATTCACAAGTGACCAGATGAATTGAAAAGTGATCTGCAGCCCAGCGCCTGAAGAGCTGAACTCCCTTACAAACCCTTTGCCTGACAAAGTTGTGCATTCCTCACTTTTGCCTCTCCTTCAGGCACTGGGACAAATGTGCAACCATTTTGAAGTCAGCTGCCCCCCAAACCCAAACAAATATAATTCCCTCTGTAGTTTAAAGAGGAAAGAGCAAAGTTTGAGGATACCAGCTTGCCAGAGGCTCACGCACCACCTTTCACAGGCTCTGCCCAAACTGCTTCTATCACAATCCCACTTTAAACCTTTTTCCAGGCTTAAAGATGAAACCTTCCAAGAAACAATAAAGCAGCGAACAAGAAGTAACTTCAAACATGTACTGAGTGATACAAAAGAAATAGCAAATATTCTGAGACAGAGGACCAACTATTTCCAGCATTTCCCAAGGCAAATAAACTATTCCACTTGAGAGCTGCAGGAGGCAAGCACAGGCAACCCAAGATTCTAATTCATTTCGGTTGTAAACCATTCCTTACATCTCAATAACCCAGGATGGAAATCAAGGAGGTTCAACCAGATCCCTCTGAATTTTCCAGCTGTCCTACTCATTTCAAACGACATCAACTTAGAGGCCAGTGATGGCACTACACATGTTTAAAAAAGTGTATAAAGAAACACAAAGTGTTTGCTGCAGAGGGCTGCTTATTCTGATAATTCTGCAACACCTCAAACACACCAAAGTTGCATGGGTAAGTGGCTGGTTTCATTGCAAAACAAAAAGGAATCATTAACATCCAGAAATTGGAGATTGCAGCCATCAGTTAAAAAGCTGCATGCCTGAAGTCTTTCTACAGCTGCTAATTATAAATTAGAAGGGAAAAAAAAAGAAGGAAAAGCCACAAGCTGCCTCTGGACAACTGAAAAGAAAGTAAATTAGTTTTTCACACACTCTTAAAAAAATGTTTTAATATTTAAGGTCTCTGTGCTATTAAGACGCCAGTACACAATGCAGAATGAGAGAATTAATTCACTCTCTTCTAGCCAAAGGCAAATATAAATAACAACCAAATAAATTAAATGAGGTCTAAAATGGGATCTATAATTAATGACATTTCTGCTGACCCTTTCAGTGACAGTATTATTTTAAAAGCTGCTTTCACAGAATGTCAGTCTCTAAGATAAGATACATTAAGAATGAAGTTAATTGCACAAGTATATAAATTCACCAGCATTTCTTACACACAGAAAGGAAACACTGCCAGAAAAAAAATACTGAAATGCCTTTATGTCAGTGTTGTTCTTTCCCATGAGTCCAAGGAACCAATTGCAAGCACTGTTATACAAATCCAGGAGATTTTTAGTTTAGAGTTAGACCTCTTTCTAGCCTTTCCAAGCAACATTGGTCTGCTATCTATGGAAATTAAAGATCTCAAGGCACTGACCGCCCTCAGCAAAAATGCATTTTCCCCACCCAGAGAAATGAGTTTAAAATGTAACACTGAATAGAGCAGGCTACTAAACCCAAATCTGAAACATGAATCATTCAACACTTCCACTGAAACAGTAATTGCTAAGTTCTTTGGGGAAGAGATCAGCTCGTGGCTCAATGTTTATATAACATTCAACACACTGAACTTCTGATCCATAGCGCTCTAATTTAAACAATAACAATCTCTTTAAAATGGGGAAAGTGTGTACTCAGCTTATTTATGACCTAAAAGGAAAACACAGAGAAATGTCCACCTGAGGCTAATGCAAAGCATTTTCCTCTGGTCTTTGGACTTGACACAAGCTATAATTTTGTTATATTTGGGTTGAATATCACGTATCTCAAAAAGAAGAAACAAAGTAAGCAAGAGCAACGGTGGTTAAGAATTTCTATTTTTACCACACTGGTTTACTCAACCTAGAACAAATCTATAAGGTAGCTGGATGACCTGATATTGCCTTTTGTTTAAATGAAGATCATTTTGGCCAAACAGTTCTACTTCACATTGCTGTTAAAGCATTTTCTGGACATGGTGAAAATACCATCAACATATGGTTTGATAAAATGTAGGTTGGCCTTATATAGTTCTCAATTTGGTCAACTCAATAACCTTTTTTCAAAACGGGAATCTTATTCTCAGTGTATCAAATATATATCACAATGATGGATCAAGCACAGAAATACCTGGTGAGGTCATGACAGAAAGGTTTTCACAAACTCACATCAGTGCTCCAAAGCAGCACCTTTCCATACAACTCTGCAAAACAGGAATTCTGGGTGAGTAAAGATTTTCTGCATTCAAACCCTTCTTCTGTCAACAGTGTGGAGACTGGGTACAGGAAATTATATGCCAAGTTTGGATGGGTTTTCTTTCTGTATGTCTCTTTGCTGAATTAGCACTGAGAGCTCCTTTTCCTTTAGCAAAACCGATCATCTCAAAGTGCTTCTGGGGAAAAGGATCTTAAAAACATAAAATACTTTAGCTACAGAGGTAATAAAATAATGAAAATATCTATGAGTGTATAGAGTGACCAAAATTCATCTTTGACCTGTAATGTGGTGTATTAATGGAGAAAAGGACATTGCTCTCATCCTAAGGAGAAAAGGCAAGGCAAGAGCTGTAGGACACAGCACTGGGACTCTGTGGGCCCTGCTGCTGAAATGTGACCAGTTCCCCATCAGGAGTGTATCTGTTAATCTGTTCTTCACAACAGCTGCCTTTGAGAGGAGCCCTGAAGCTTTTAGGACACCCTCATCTGTCACTGCTCCACCCCATGTGTGCCCAGGAACACAAACATCCAACAGCTACCAGGAAGTGTGAGCTGGAGCAGGGAGAACAAAAATGTGTGGATAATGTATTGGTGACTCACATGCCATGTCCTTGGAGCATAAAAGCCAAAATTAATGCTTAATGTCATGAATTATAGATGCTGCAAGAAAGCTGAGCTGGAGGAGAAGCTGGGGAACCACTGTGGGGCTCCACGTTCAGGAGGCAGTGACAAAGCCTTGAGGGACAGGGTTTCTGTCTGCACTTAAAAACTTCTTTGGCCAGTATATTAATCTTTATTGTGCCTATTTATTTTCAAATAAATAATTTCTCAAAGAAGCTGAACCACTAAGAAACCTTCAGATTTGGCAGTGAACAAACCTAAAAGCAAAAAAAAAAATATTCAATTTCAAGGGACAAAGCATCCCAAATAAAAATAAATGTTCAGCATTCTTATGCTTTACTGACAAGAAGCAACACACGATTATTCCCTTTTTTTTTACTTCACCTTCAGTGCCTCTTTTTTTGTCACGTGTTCAGAGCCCCCTTTTGTAATTCTGTGCTGCTAAACAGAGCTAGAAACGGATAATTCTGCCAGATTTCTGTGAAGGGGCCCAGAAAACAAAACAGAATCAAAATATCTACTTGGGTTTCTGGCAGATATGCTGAAGGCTGAGATTGCTGCTTCTTGGGGCTCTGACTTCAAGATTAATGCAGCTCAAACTAGAACAAATTAGAGGTTTTTTCCTTGTTGTCCAAATTTCAGAGTCTTTGGAGTAGGAATTAATCAAGTTTAAACCTTTCCTAAACATAGACTCACAGATTAGATATGGATTTCCAAAGTACAAAAAACGTTAAAAAGCTGAATTTGTCTGTGTGATAGATGTCAGAGGACATGATAGTGCTGAATAAACTGGGCAGCAAAAGGAGAAAGAAATTCAAAATAAAAAAAAAAACAGAAGTAAATGCACTTCAGAAATAGAAATCATCCTAATTTCACATAGAAAGTAATGGGCTGTACTGGACCATGCATGTGGTAGAACTTGTATATTTATGATACACTATTATATCCACAAAATATCACTTCAGGTGCCCAGCAGCAGCCAAAAAACACACGTGGGGAAATAACTAGAAATGAAGCAGAGACCCCAACAATTATTATCAGGTCAGGTGAATACCAAACTGGATTCAAGAGAACCTGCACAAATACCTTTTGGAATGAAATAAATATACATGTGCTGATTCCAAGTACCTGTTGCTACAGATCAGGCTCAAAAATGCTAAAATCTCAGCTGTTTTTTGCTAAAATGTATTGAAAGTTTACTCTGAGCAAAAAAATATTAATATTTTGAAGACAAAATGGTTCCAAATAGGTCTATTTTCCCCACACCACTGGCACAAAGGATACCACCATGCCTAGACCCACCTGTACTGTTCAAGAACATTAAAGAACTTGTTAGAAAAGTCAGCAAACTAATCCTTCCCAACAAAGCTGAGCTCATGAAGTTTGCTTTCACTTTGTGTTGTACTACTGCTGAAAATGAAAAAATACACATAGAGCAAGAAATGAGCCTGAATTTCATAGCTTAGCTTAATGCTTCAGTTCGTTGGTCAAAGCATAGGAAAGAGGAAAAGGCACAAAAAGGATGAAGGTACCTCTTACACTGAGAAATACCAGATGATTTTACTGGTAGGTACCAGTACCATAAACGCAGAGCTGGTGTAAGAAAATCAAGCCAAAGAGCAACAGGTGAAACTCCAAACTCACAAAGTGAATTCCACCTAATTAAAAATCCACTTGCACACTCATTATATGTCAGCCTTGTTCTGAAGGTGCTTTTCCTCAACCTCCAGTGCCACCCTGCACACACTGCCAGGCTCAGATATCACCCCACAGCTACACAGCACACCCCCAGATATGCACACAAACGCTGCCCTCCTAAAATATTCAGCTGCCACCACTGCTGGCTGTCTGTCTCACACTGGGGGGTGCAGGAAAACAAAAGAACCCAGCTCTTCAGAAAGTCCTGCCAACGGCACTACACCCTCCTTCTGCTCTGTGCCTGGAGCTTCTATTAGGGAGAGATGAAAAGTGCAAACCCTGCGTGACTCCACTGGTTCAGCAGCTGCTGTGGCGCTCTTTTCAAGCTCTCCAAAGTAATTATTTAATTTAAAAAAAGCAGAATGCTACTGCTTATGATGATAAAAACAGTTATTACTTAACTAAAAGTGAGCATAGCCAGCTCCTCGGAAATTTACATTAAGAAATGACTTCACCGTTTGCAAAGGACTTTGCCTATTTATATCAGTTGAAGCTCTCTGCCTAGAAACTCGGAATTTGAAATAAGTTAAAAAGGAAAAAAAAAGTAAAGAAAAATGCCCCTGGCATAATCAGAACAATGAAAGACACCACCAAAACAGAGAAAATTACTTAGAAATAACTGAGCCTCATTGTTTTCTACCAAAATTTAGCTTTCTGAAATAATTTTCTTCCTATTCTATAAAAATGAAGCAATAATGATTTCTTTTCACTGCAGTGTAAAGAACACAATACCTCTATAACTGTCGGAATTTAATTTTTTTGTTCTGCTTTAGATTGTATAGTGTACAACAACTTCCAGAGTGAGAGATCAGTGCCACTCATATTGGAAATTTGTTAAAATATTGTTTCAAAAACAATGAGGCTGGAAAAGGTTTCTAAAAGCAGAATCTCTCACCCAAGTCCCAGCTCAGTACTTGGATATTTTGCATGAGAAAGCCACAATAGATTTAAGTTATAAACAGCATTTTTGTATTGCTCTTACCTTGCCCACTCCTCATATTAGTTGTCACTTTTGTGCTAAAAATGGGCTGTACACATCTCCCACCACTTTTGGGATAATTCCTGTCTATGCATTTCTCCATCTGTCCTGAACAATTGACAGCCTCTCTTCACCTTGTTTCAATTACACATGTGCTCAAAGCACTTTCTGTACGACACAAAATTAATGTTTCACAGGCACAGCATTTGAGAACAAATAATTCTGCTTTGCTGACAGAGTTTAATCTGGGGTTGGGGAAAAAGCCCATCAACAGTTTGGGTAAGAGAAACTTGTACTGATCAGAGATCTTGTAAAATTCACCTCACTGGTGTTTTGATAGAAAATTTCTGTGGAACAATTTGACACTTGAAAATTATTATGGGTTCAGGCAGAACACCTCATTACTTTCTCCCTGTAGCACATAAGTAAATGCTTTAAAATTTCATGTACCTCTTCAGTTCACTGATCCTGCACCATCTTATCCTAATTTAGAACAGCAAATAAGTAAAAACATAAGACCTGGGAGTGCAAACCCTGATACACTGATGCTGTACTAGACTGAACTAAACTTAAGTGTGCATGGAAAGAGAATTTGTGAATCAGAGCCTTAGACAGAAAGTTCAGGCAGCTCTTGGGTAACTCAACCCTTGTGAATACCAAGCTTTCCAGGGTTTTTTAGCACAATTTCCAGTGCTCCCTCTGTGCTCTGGCTGTTGTTAGACCCTCTCCAAGTAGAGACCACAAATGTCATCACTCGCTGCCCAGACACCACTTTGCCACTCCACCTCTTTTCCATGTCCAGTCCAGTCCCCAGAGAGGAACAGGGGAGAAGCAAGGCCATAGAACAGCCAAAAATCAGTCAAAGGTATTAAGTGAAGAGTCTCCTTGAAGTTTTTTCAGCAAGATACCACAAAGACATACTCAAAACACTTCAGCCACATCCCCCATGCCCTCCTGCACTGCCTGTGCACTCCTTTACTTCTTAGGTGCCATCACAATAGGCACTCACCAAAATTAAGTACCTGCATCCAGAAGAATTGAATGGTTCACCGCTTATCAGAACTGTGCTGGACAGAAGTTTTTAATGAATAATAGAAGGAACTGTTCGAGTATTGAAAAAAACCCAAAATTACTTAATAGCAACACATTCAGCCATGAGGATCTACTTTTCTTACTGTGGCAAGTTTCAAAGCTATTAAATATTGACAATTTCTACATAAAGGAAAAATAGAGGTGCACATCTGCTTGTCTGAAACACAGACAAACTTTTAGGATTTGTAAAAATTCTAGTCCTAAATCTACCATGAAAATTTCTTTTTTTCTCAGGCACACTTCACTTCCAGGGGACCTGGGAAATTCCTTGTGCATCCACTGAAATATTTTGCACATCCAAGGTCGAGTTTACGGAAAATCAGCATTTTAAAGTTTAAGATGAACATCTGTTAGCATTGACAAATATTTTTCTCCACATAGTTCCTTTAGTGGCCCCCATGCCAAGCAGAGAGGAATGCCCAGGGAAATACACAAGGCACTGCTCTTGGAAGTGCCACAGCCATTTCTGCCAGCCTAGGGAGGGCTATTTTTAAATTTAAAATCAGATTTCAACATCTTATTCTCTGTAGTATGACTGCTCAATACATTTCCATTTATTATTTAATTTGGGATGTATTTGCAACAAAGAACTTCTACGATCTGAATAATGTTTTGTACATGACTCAAGTACAGAGTAGTTTTTCTTGTAATCTGATTTCATTCTTTCCAACTTGCAAATTGAAAAAGAAAAGCTGTCAGGGTAGATCATAGTTGGCATGTCACTTTCCAAATATCATTTACATTTTTCTTTTACATACATCTTTAATAGTCAATTTCCTTTTTTCTATACATATTTTAGTGTGAAAATGTTTGCCATCAATATTAAAATATGAATTATCTGCACAGCCATGTACATAACTTACTGAATTACCTCAAATCCCATCTATTACTTTCATATTTAATAGCCAATACCCCTTTTTGCTATCATATTTTAATATTAAGTTGCTCCCTTAGCTGTGCACAGAAAAATCTCAATGCCTCCATATATATATCTAGATATAATTTTTTTTTTCCATATATATATCTATATATCCTCCTAGAGCAGAAATTAAAAGAAACCTTAGTAAGTTTTGGGATGTTTAAGTATTGATAAACTAAAATTGAAACCCACACTCTAAAACATAAATAGTTAAATTTAGCTGCATTCCAAAATTAAATATCTTGTAAGGTATTTTAGAACTTCCCTTTAATAAAAAGGCACATTGGGATGTGGTGACCAAATACTTGTAAATCACTTCATGCACATTTGCAACTTCTCAGCCTGGCAGCACAGCAGAAAACCCATACAACAGGTTTAGTGTTGGTCCAACCTGCTGGTTGTGATCCCATGTTCTCATGGCTGAACTGGAGATGACACAGAACTAACAAAGGTGAAAAAATTCAACTTTGCCATTGTGACCAAGCTGTGAGACATTCCCTTCATGAATTAAGAAATTATGTCCGTTTGCCCTCAGTATCCTACCAGGCCATACACCAAAGAGTGTAACAAACCAGAAGACAAAAGCAATGAAATTACACTAAATTTTACATGCTAGACATTTGTGTCTTCTCCCATGCAGCCCAAAGTAAGAGTCATCATCCATGGCCTGCTTTGTAGACAGGTGATACTCCCAGCAATGACTGCCCATGCAGAGGCCCAGATCTAAAAAGAAATTTAAAAGACAGAGCACTGCTTCACTGTCTGACATTTCAAGTTGTGCACGGGGATTCTACCTAATTCACAGATTAAGCCAGGCACCAAAAAGGGAAATTAGAGAGATCACTAAACTTGGCAGGTGGCTGCCTCTGCCAACTTGAAGCCAAATGCTAAAAGCGTCTCTGAATAGAAATATTACACCTTAAATTACCACTCCTTGAAGAACACCCTCCATTTAAGACACCTGGCTTGGAGCTTGCCCTAAAAATGGATGACAGATCCTTTAAAAAATAAGGGTGCTGGTTGCATTTTTAAGCTGAGGTAGTGGCAGTGTTGCTGCTGCTTCTATTTCTGTCCTTGTTTGGTTTTGCTCAGCAGCTCACTGGTTTGATCAGGCAGTTTTATCCCTTTCAAATCCCAAAGCAAACGCAGCCCACCGACTACAACTATTGCTGCATCCCATCGCTCAGATCAGAATTACAAAGCTTTCTGGCATTCGGGTTTATGATCACTTCAGTTCCTTGCAAAATCTACTGGATTTTTCAAAAATGTGTGGTGCCTCCAAGAAAAGAGACAGTGAGAATCTCAACTTATTACACAGCGTGTTTAATTGGTCCCTACCAAAGGCCAGAGGTGGGTTTTTTATGTCTGGGTTAGAGGATGAAAGAGCATCATGAGCATTCCCCACCTGGGAAGAAACCTGGAACACCAGGCTGCAGGAAAAAGCAAAATGCATCCATGCTGCTCCTTCAAGTCAGACAAGAATTGCTCTCAATGCTACATCTGCCCTTCCCTGGGGACCTCTGAGAGGTGGGAAAGGTGCAAATACTGGGCCTTTGTCACTGCTCAGGTTCCCTGGGATTACAGCAAACCCCAGAGTTTCAGTAGTCAGGGAGCCTCCAAGTTCAAATGCTGAGTGACCCCTCACTGTGATGCCTGCAAGGCTGTGAGCATTTCACACCTGGAAAAACCTGCCTGCATCTTCACTTCACAGAGCAAGAGAATACGGGAGAGAGTCGCTTGAGGTCATTGAGTCCAACCTCAAAAATGCAAAATTACACATAACAGATGCCAAGGCAAATAAACTCGGCAGGAATAAGCATTGCTGTTGGCAGGATTAAACAATTCCCCCAAATTTTGCAGGAAAGTTGACATCAGTGAAATACACCAAACTCCTGCACTGAGCAAAGTAGAGCCCTGGGAAAGAGCAGGATGAAACAAAAAGAGCAAGTGTTCATTGTGATAAAAGTGCTAGAACAATGAGCTACTTTTCACATTGCTGAGTGATTCTCGCTCAGAAACTTCCACTGGTGAAATTTTGTCAGGTCAGCTGCTTGCTTCAGGCAATTTTAGCTCAGCCCTTGGCCCACTTCAGGAATGGAAGGCATCTGGTCCCAGGTTTTTGTGTGCTGGCTCATCCAGTGTCTATTTAGCAGGTACAGCAAGTTGTCCAAGCAAAGAAGGAAGGGTCAAGAGCTTAAGGAGCCAACGCTTATGAAGTCACATTTCCTGTGACTGCTGTCCACAAAGACAATTTTTAAGCATCAGTCTTGATAAAGATTTTAAGAGGAAGCTTTGAAAACCCACAAAAAGAGCTACAACCTTAAAAAGGAGACTTGCAATCTTAATTTTGTTCAAATGCTTTTGAAAGGCCTAGTTATCCACAAACCAATCTGAGCATTAATATATGATTTAAAGGTCCAAAGTAAGATAACACAGAAAACATATTAAAAAGTACATCATAAAGACTGAGGAAGTTACAAATAGAGACATAAGACAAAACACACAAGATGCAACAAGGAGAGGAGGATGACACTGACCAAAAAAAAAGTTAGGGATGATAGATATTCTTCATCCCTTATGCCTTCTCAGTGTTTAAACACATGGCTGAAAATGACTTAGTAGGTTGGAAAAGCTCCAGCTTCTCTGGTGGCATGGCACTCCAAACAGCAGGTGGTTTATGGTCCATTGAGCAGAATGAGGGGCAATGCCCTCCTCCATTTCCCTCTATTCAGACTCTGCTTCCTGATGATGTGCACGTTCAGTCTTGGAGTAAAATTCCACACGCTCCATAAATCTTGAATTAGCTGTTCTACTGGAGGGGCTTTTTTATTACTGTTAGAAAGCTCCCAACAAAGCTGTCAACAATAGCAGGCCACGGAAATATTTCTTGTTATAAAAAAGGCAGGAGAAATCCAGAGGCATGACTGTCTGCTAATAATTTTGAGCTGTGGCTGTAAATTGCTCCATTCATTACACTGAGTTGAAAATTGCACCGACTGGAGGAGACCTCAAGAAGACTCCCACAGAACTTGCAGAGAAAAATGGGAGTCCCCTCAGAGACTACCCAGTAACTTCCAGTTCAGGAGTGGGGGAGGTTATGTTTGCATAGAGATATATACAGAAAAAAAAAAGAAAAAAGTATAAATTCAGGCAAATATGTGCATATTTTATAATGTCAAACTGCTGGGCTTTCACAAGGATCTTATTACAGCATAGATGGCTCTGCTGGTTGCATTCAGATGTCAGATTCACAGCTAACAACCTAAATTAAATCAACCCTGTCATTTCGTATCTATTAAGTAGCCCAGAGCAGTAAGAAAGAGTCTACTGAAATGTGGGAGAGCAGTAATTTGTGCTGTGAAATATGAATGGTCATTTCGTACAAAATTTGCTGGTAAGCTTTTCCAATGAACTGCACACATGCACACACAGGTCCTCTTGCACAGCTGAGAACTGACAAGCCCAGGGCAAAAGATTCTGCAGCATCAAACACAGGAAAGAAACCCAGACCCCATGAAGCAGCAGAAACCAAAGCATTTAATCCACAAAGAGAGCAATAAAGTCAAAGACGGTGTCATGTTTATGCAGAAACAGAAAAGTCTGTTTCAAATTGGAAAAAAAATCCAAAAAAGACCATTAACCTCATCTGATAGACTCAAGCAAATGCAGAGAAAATTACATTCCCTACTGGGTTTTGGGTGATTTACCAGTAGCACCTTCAAGAGCTGTACACTGTTATTAAAAAATAAAACCTTCATGGTTCATGTGCACTGTGCAAGGGCTCTGCTATAAAATCACCTGCTATCCAAAGGGGAATGGCACCGGGAAAGCAGGGAAGAGGCAGTGCTACAGAATTTAACTTAACTGGCTGTGAGCAAGCACTGAAGAGTCGTGGGGAAGCATCAAGGACCCCATCAGAAGTCTGGGTTCAGAGAGCAGGTGCCAAATTCACAAAACCCCAAGGAAATGAAGGGCACCGAGTTGCCCTGAGCAGCAGAAAGCAGAGCACACACTGTCAGTGTGCCAAATGGAAAGCAATGAACCTGGCAGGTTTTTTTGTCCCAGTTTTACCTGGGACATCCCTGCAATCCTGGAAGCAGCACAGGAAGATACAAGGAGTGGTCAGAGAAGCTTTTGTCACCAGAAGCTGTTGAAAGGAAGAGCAGCAATTTGGGATTTTGAACCTGAATGAAAGTGCCAGGAGGATGAGGGACTGCAGAACACTACATCTTTGTTCATTTTTCAAATGAAAACTCCCCAGCTTCTGGGGAGTTTCCACATAAAACCTCCCTTTATATAATGTTTAAAGCAATGCAAGGAGTTAAATAATTTATAAACTTGAAGTCACGAAACACAAAAAGTAGGACAATACTCTCCTTTGGTACTCTTTCTCTTGACTTTTTTATCCCAATGGCACAACTCACTTAGAAAAGGTGGAACACAAATTCATTTTCTGCTGAAATTCCTTTTTCCCACATTCTGACTACAGAAAAAACTATTTAAACTCAAATGCAAACAAGATTATTTACCAGTAAAGTTGCTTTACCCATCACCATATACTGAATGCTAATCAGCTTAGGAAGCATCCTAGGGATTGCTTAAAAAGAGAAATCAAGACTTGAAACGATTTTAAAAATTTCCTGTGCATGCCATAAACACAAAAATGGGCTGAACAATAGTCAGGCACAAAAGATGACAGCCTATCCCCTCATATTTCAGTAGTGCCAGCTCATGAGGATCAGTGTCTCAGCCCTCTGGTCAGCTGGGTCCCTGCCCTAAAAGGCTTTGCATCTCAAAGGGCAAGAAAGTGCAGCTGCTGAAAAGGAGATGAGTTTAACTTCACAGGTGATCAGCTGTAACATTTCAGACTAAAAGGGTTCACTGGGATTTCATTATCCAGTCTGCTGAGTAGTGTCCCAAAAATCCAGTAAGTTTTTCACACTACATTTTACAAACAATTATGACCCTCACAAAAGGAAGGCAATGATCCTTTTATTTGGGGATACCTGCAAATCTTAAAGTAGATTTCAGACATGCCAGGATACCTTTAATAACAAATTTCTTTTGGTCACCTCAAAGCATGGCAACCTGAACACAGGAAACTATTAAAAATCCAGGCCCATAGGAAGGGGAAGAGTTTGACATGATCTAAATTTAAAGTTACTTGCCTTGGTTCATTGAGCCTGGATTCCCATTAAAAAAAAATAAAAATCTGGAACTCTGTAAACCATCACAGTTCAGAAGTTCCCATCAAACAATCCAAGGCTTCAATGTGGTTGGTGTGTGCCACCACAGAAATCTGACCCTGCCATTTGCTTTCCAATGCTGGAAAGGTCTTCAGGCTACTTTGCCCAGGTTGATAAAGCAAGAAGAAAATGTTTAATGAGATGGTTTATCTATATAAGAAATTCAGTGCAAAGCTCTACCAGAATCATTAACATGTACAGGATTATCAAATAGGCTTTGTCCTTTTTACATAAAAGTCATTTTAAGGTGGTTGCTGTACATATATAAAACCCTTAAGCACTTAAATTTTAACTCCATTGTCTGAGCATGAGCTCTCCAAAATCAAGATCAGCTCTCAAGATGAAAATCTCAGTGCTCCACATTGTCCACAGCAATGGATTTAAAAAGAAAAACATTTGGGATTGAATTTACTGCAGCCCAGCTATCTCCAGTCATGCTCTGTTCACAGGCAAGCTTGGGCAATGCCTCCATTCCTGAATTACAGCAAATTACACATTACATAACTAACATTTCTCACCCCATGAATATAAGCTCCTCATTAATGTTCCTGTTAATTTTTTCCTTTTTTAAACACTTCATATGCTTGCACAGAACTAAAAATTAGGATCAGGAGAGCCTGCCAACAGTTAAGTAAGGAGATGGAAGGGGAAATGCAGGAGTGGGCTGCTTTCACTGGAAATCATCTGCCACCTGTATGAACTCCTAGGACCAGACACAAATTCATATGTTTGTGCTGGGCACAGGAATCATCACTGTGGCAGCAGAGAGGTAAAACTCCTTATATCAAAGAGTCATTTGAGCCACTCTTCTCCAATTTGAGGTAAAGTGGAACTGCAAACACAATTAAAGCCCTGTAGGCAACAGCAGCAATGTCAGTTAATTCATGCCGTGTCCAAAAGTCTGGAATTTTCTTACAACAGGAAAGAGACCATACAACTGCAGTCACATCAACTTATTCCACAGCAATGCTTTTATTTTGGGGAGTGACACATGCCTATTGTACCTGCTGCTATTTTGCAAGTTTGGAAAATGAAATAAGCTGAAATTGAATACTCTGCTACATTTATAACATAAAAAGAATTAAAATAAAAGACGCCTAACAAATGGAGTTTCCTTCCTCTGGAAATCACTGCTTCAAATTGAATCATTAAAAAGACTTTAACAGAAACCATTCTCAGTCTTACTGTGGCAGAAATGTGCTTACCACTGGTTTTACTTATGCAGATAAATGATGGGCACTGGTTCTGGAATTGAAAAGCTCATGACAAAAGGGCCTCGGCTATAACAATATAAAGGATGGTTATAAAACTGCTGGAATAACCATTGTTCCATCTAAATAAGTGTGAGGGATTGCTGCATTCCCCATGACAGTGTGGAAGCAAGAAGGGTACACAGCACAAGGCACCTGCTATGCCCCCAAACTCTTTAAGGTGTCAGCAAATGCTCCTAACCCATCTTTGACATAAAACTGTTCAGTTTTGGATCCATGCATTGTAATTAACCACAGCAGAACTTTCACAGCTAAATAGTCCCCTTTATCAGACAATGCAGATTCATTCAAATGAAAAGGATCCATGTTTAGCACATGGACATTTCAACAAGAAATCCCAAAGGGCTTCTATCCATTTACTCATAAACATGCAACACAGAGGGGCTTTCAACCCAGTGACACCAGCTCAAAGGTCAGCAATGTGCTTGCAGAAGCTAAGTGAAAGGAGCCATATCCTCTACAAAATTACTCCTACAAATGCTACATCCTACATATTCCCATCACATTTTGGGAATATGTTTTTCCCTGAACACTTGGTTTTTCACTTCGTGAAAAACCTCCATGAATTGACACATCCAAGAGACCTTACTGCCTAAGCCTGATGTTCTTGACACCCTTAACTGGAAATGCATCACTTCTTCTGCCAGGGAAACCTCCCCATCTGCCTAGGGGCAATTTGCATATGGAAATAAATGTTTTTTTTTTTTTATTGAGCTCCTTGTTCTTACACACATGAATTCAAATTAACAAGTCTGAGATACTAATAATGAAGTGACTCGAGATAAGAAAATACAACACTGGAAAATCATCTCCTGCAGGAATTTGAGGTTTTAAATGAATATTGCTATTCATCTGGGCAATGGAGACAGCACCAACCACATTTTAATCATTACACAGCAGCCTCCTTGTTCTCCTTTACAATTACTTATTAACCTAATGTGCAATGGTGGGAGCTTAGTTATAGTTGAGAAGGAAACTGCCTAAAAATACCTAGAAGCAAAGTAACAAGTGCTTGCACAGTTTCCCCTTGTATTGTTCAATTTTCCATTGTGCCAAAAGCAGGATGCAATATTTTTCCCTCTGTAAAGCTCACAGAATAAAATGTTGCTATCTCTGAATATCCACTGGCATTTCTTTTAATGTTTTTGTATTCTACTGTAAAGTAGCAGAGCAGATTTATTTCAGAATGAGGGAACATTTTAGAGTTTCCTTCCTTTGATAGGATATCACTCGTCTCCTTTTCTGCCCTTCTGTGTCAGAGTGGGCAGGATCAGGACGCTGCAGGGCATCCCTTGGATGCAGGACACACATCCCTGTAAATACACTGTGCCCAGCCCTGGCTCATGGCACAAACCTGAACACACTCCACAATATTTCCTGTCACACCTCCCCACACTTGTTTCTCCCTACTAAAACAGAGGGGGAAAAAGCCAAGCCAAGCGACCCTAAACAAAAACACCAAACACACAAATAAACACCCTGAAAAACAGAAAGGATTCAAATAAATAGTCAGCAAAAATAAGGGTTTCACAGGCAGAGTCCTGTGAGGAAGCTTCAAATCCAAGTCAAGAGTTGAGAAGTCAATTGACTGAAAATTGTTAATTATGATATTTATCCCCTTTGAGTAACAACATAGTAATTCTTCTAGGTAAGAAAGGCAGATGGAGGCACTCTCCCAGCTCAAGTTTTCTGCAGCTGTAACTCTGCATTCCAATTAGATCAATGGAGACTCTTAATCAAGATACAGAGTAGAAAATTTTAATTACATACAGAAAACTCCAAAGAGTGTGGCTGTTTAATCTACTATGTGGTACTTTAGGAACATGAACATGTGAGTTGATTTATCAGGTGCCAAGATGTGAACTTAATGAGCCAAAGCAGTCTATACCACTTGCACATGATGCTATTTTCTGCTGTCTCACACAAATGCTTGCAGCTATTTTATATCAAATGCACACAGAGAAACACTCTTCTGAAAGCAATATGCCAATTTGAAGTTCAAAACTGCAGCATCTCCTGTGCACTGGACCCAAAGTAACACAGCTGACACCAAGAAAGGTGTTTTTACTTCGTGCTAGCTTGCACACACCTGTATTCAGCTAACAGCACTTCGGTCCTGAATAGGTTTGTCACCCCCAAACCAAAAATTTACTTCTAAAATCTGAATATCCTTGAATAGCCTATGGTTCAACTGCAGAGGAAAAACATCAGTGCAGTTCTCAGGCTGGTGACATGGTTGTTAGCAGAACCCTGAAATTCAAACTAGCATTGTGAGCATTAGCAGCAAAGTCTGTCTCCAATTTCACCTTCATTTTGCTTTGCAGATGTGCCAACTGACTAATGGGAAAACAGTAAAACAAATGCTGGATATTTCCAAAAAAGAACCCTATCCTTGCTTCCCAGCACCCCTTGCAGTGACTGTGAGCTGAATAACAAACATAAAATTGTAAAACACAAAAAGCCAACTTATTCTCAAAATTGAAAACAACAAAAACAAATACTGGAATAAGTAAAGAAGCAGAACGGAAGGAAATACATATAGCCCCTTGCATCTGTGATCAGAAAATAAATAATTTAATCACAAAGCCAAGATGCTATTGTGAAAATCTACAGCAGCCTTACTTAAAGTCCAGATTTGCAGAACAAATTCCAAGCCCAAATAAGTCCCCACACTTGTTAAACTTTTTAAACTTGGTGACTTCCTGGAAAATTGCTTCTCAATTCTTTCCATTAGAGCCATTTATTGCATCCCTGCACCATCAGTCATGATCATTTTGCAATAGGTTGCAGAGGTGAGGTGTGATGTGTACTTTTTGTAATGTTAACACGTGCTCATTGGCACAAAGCAACAAAAATAATAGGAAGGTAATTTGTCCAAGCTGAACAAAGAACTTTGTTATGAACAGTAATATCTACACAGATACCAATCTCTTGCCTTCTCAAGACTGGGTATTTTCATTTTAGAGTACCTGCTACTTGCTGTCAATCTGTTGAACAGTTAAAAATGCAAAAATATAGTTTTACCTCAGGGGAAAAGAGCCCTGCTAACAAATTGGCAAATGAAACAAGAAAGGAGGCTAAATGCTCACACACAGATCAGCCCATAAGATGCTGTGAGACAGCAAAATTTAGGATAAAAAATAGTAACAACAGCAAAACTGTTGTTTTCTTGTGGATGAGAGGAGAATGTCACCATGGACAATCCACAGCAGTGATAACAGGACATACAGGAAATACAGGGAGTAAATTAGCTATCTCAGATTTATGGGTTCCCAAAAAAATTCTACTAGAAAACATTGGTAGAAAACAGATGATATTAATTAACAGAGCTGGAATAAAATTATTAAGTGCAAACATTCCTTCCTCAGCATTTAGCATACATATATATACACATATACACTTACACATGTACATTCTCCTAAAGAAATACATCAATTTTTGGAGTGGGGAAAAAGAGCACAAAGAAAAGGACAAGACCTTTTTCTTCTCTTAAACAACACTAACACAAGCTTGGCAGTCACAATGTGCAGAGAAGAACCCAGCAGATTTATGACCCATTCAAGTCTGGCTTTTCAGACAAACACTGAAGTAAAATTGGTGTTTATTAAAACAAATGGACTATAAATACATTAACAACTGCTATCCTTAAGAAGAAATATCTGCAATTAATGTAATAGAACATGGGATGTTCACTAATTTACAGCCAGCAAAGACATTTGATATCCACAACACATGGCAGCAATTTCTTGACAACCTTTGAACAGCAGTTTTTATCAGGATCCCTGCATGGGAGGACTTGAACATCATCATTTACATTCTGCACCACTCACAGAAAGTTGCCACCCTATTTTCACAGCAGAAAAACTTCAGCATGATGAAACAAATGGGTGGTTAACTCACATGTTTTTTCTGTTTCAGCTCCATTTTGCCAAGACAAAGAATATGGATTGCAAAAGAGCAGCAGGCAGATGAGTACTGTGTTAAAAGATTGCTTGCTCTACAATTGTCAATATTGTAAAACATTTGGGTTATCTTTTAAGGGTTTTCATTTAAAATCATTTAAAATTGCCATTGGATTTCTAATTTATGTTTGCTTTGCAAGAAAAAAAATTCATATAAACAAACCTTGGGTTGCCTATCTCACTTAGACAGACAACTTAAAAACCTCAAGCTTTAGATACAACTAAAAACAAAAACAAAACCAGACATCCATTTAAAGAGAACTCAAAGAACTCAAACAGCTCTTCTATCTTCTCCCCTTTCAAAAAAAAAAAACAAACCACAGAGCTGAAGAACAGAAGCAAATAGTATAATTACATTTATCTACAGTATTTTATCAACTATGCAAAGAAATTAATGATATCAGTTCAGTGAAATGCTTTGTGGGGGCCTCTTACTGCAACTGGAGCAAACACCAACATTTTCAAGTCTTCAGATTCTATTGTCACCCTGAAACACTGGCCAAATATTTAAAATGTTCAGCACACTTAAACACAGAAAAGCACAGTTCTTGAAATTCAGTGACAGGAACTATTCCCAAATCAACATCAGTCCTCTGGTTTTCTAGAAAACTGAAAATTAGGAAGATTCAAAAAACATCTTTACAAAAGAAAGGCACATTACTCTGTATTGGTAGATGGGTATGACAAATCTGGATATTTCTGCTGTTCTCAATACTAAAGATATTTTTGGGTCTGGCTGCAATAGGAAGCCCTTGCCCTGTTGGTGTTGGTCTTTTTAATTTTGAAAATTTCAAGCATTAAGGGTTTTTTAAAAACGTGGAATATGGGAAATATAATATGATGAATAGATCTATGAAGAATGTATTCTATATCCTGTCATATAAATCCAATGCACTTTAATACAGTCCTACAAGCTCACAGGTGCCTGGTGGCTACAAAGCCAGATTAGTGACAGCAGTGAAAGACAAAGTGGAAAATTCATGAGTGTTCACTGAAACAAACATAAGGAACACACTCCCCATCTTATTTCTTCAGGCATGCTTCTTTAATTCTATGATCACATCCTTTATTCTTGGAGAATGCATTCAGTCTGCCACTTGAATGTCAGGCAGTGGAAAAAATCCAGCTAATTATCATTTTCATCATCACTCTTCAGGTGATTAACTTTTACTTAATGAAAGTATTTCTGAAAAATCTCTTCCAGACTCCCATTTCCCTCACTACATGTGATCTGCTGGGCCCACTAAGGGTTCCAATTATCCCCTCTCTTATACAGGCATCCTTTTGGATTAACTCCACATCTTTAACTCAGTGACTAATTTCAGCTAAAACTGAAGCAGCTCCTTGCAGAAATATTCAGATGGTTTGTCTTTATCCCAGTTTCATTCACCTCAGAAAAACCAGGGCTCTAACATGAATTACTGAGAATGGAACAGAATGCACTTGAAGATCAATATAGAGAATGAATTGGTCTGTATGAGAGGAAAGCACCATCAGATAACAGTGTTTTGAATTTTCTTGGGGATCCCAGACACTAATAGAAACTCCAGTCACTTCTGCCATGAATTTTGCTAAGCCCCAGGACAAACCAGCCTGAAGCAGGAGGGTAACTCAGGATATTTTCCCCTGACTTTTTACCCTATACTAATGGCTGCTCAGTGTCATTCCCCAAAGTCAAAATAAGTCCCCTATGACAACCACTGCCCCAGAGATGACTTGATTTTGGTCTAGTTACCATTCCAACTTTCAGAAAAGAACCTTCAATGTAGCTGTCCAAACAATATCAGCAACTGGTGCTCATTTTCCACTATGCACAGAACTCCCACATAGATTATTTAATATGGAAAAAGGAGTTAATAAAAAGTCTCCAGTCCAAATTTAATCATATTAATACTCCAATAACCAACATTTTCTCATCAAGTTACAATGGGACAACAACAACTTTTAAGTTCAAAGCAATTCATTGTATTGACCTGATAATTTCTTGTGTAGGCATGGAAAAATATACTAGTGTGTTCTGCTGGGCCCTAAGCAGTATTTCACAAGGAAATTAAACTATGTATTGGTATGGTTTGGCAGATTGATTATTTTAACTGACCCTGGAAAGATGACATTTAATCTAATTTATACAAACATATTACACAGAAAATATTAATTTGTAAAACCTGGCTTAACATGCTTTCAAAGAAGCAGCGTGAAGAACCAAAGGTGAAGTTAGCACTTCCATGTGTCTAAAGTCATGAAAATCCAAGAAAAATCCCATCTTTTGAGGCAGGAGACAGCCCTTTGGGGTTTTTGACTGGTTTCTTTCTCAGCTACAAGGCAAGCAGGCATCCACCCTTGAGAGCCTTCCTCATCCCTCTAAGGGTTGCTGCAGCTCTCATGGGTTCAGGAATAAAACTCCACTGCTGCTGTGGGCCAGCCTCATCCTGCAGGGCAAGGCTTCCTAGGGGGAAGGCCCAGGGGATCAGGATCTTTGGGATCAGACTCAGGACAGCAGCACAGTTTGAGAACACTACCCCAACACACACCACCCCACTAATTACAGCTGGGAGATGCTTTCAGCACAAGGAAAATTGTGCTTCTCTTAGGAGATCTCCATGCCATTCAATACTAGCTTTGGAATTATTTTTTGGTCATTCTCACTAATTACAGAACCATATTTTCAAAAACTAAATGCAAGATAAAAAATAATCCAACTGTAACCACTCAAAAAACCCTTAAACATAAAACCCCCCAAAAAACCAAACAGAAAAAAACCCCAACAGCATCAAAGCCACAGAATCCCAACTTCTGCTTGTTATTTTCCACAAATAAGGTACAACTGGCATAGTGACTTTTGCTCTTAATGTACAAATTCTAAATATTATTTACTTATGCATAGAAGTCTCATCTCCTGTCCTTTTAGGACATTGTATGCCTCCCAGCAAATGCTGCAGGGGATATTTTAGTTACTTATAGAAATACTAAATCCCTTTTAAATCTTCCTGAGCTTTTGGCCTTGCTCATACCTTGTTGCAATGAATTTCACATGTCATGTGCTGCATAAAGAGGAAAGGCACCAAGGGCAGCTCCTCCAGAGCCTACAAGGAAGATTTCCCAAATTATTTCTGAAAGAATTCTCTGCTTAGGACCTGTATTTGTGGCCCCATGGACTTGATTCTGTTTTCACTTCAACTCCAGGAAGCTTCTGCCACTGTCTGGGGGCAGAGGAAATGGCAAAGTAAGTGAAACTCTTCCAAGCTAACACAGCACCTACATATAAATGTCAGACGATTGCATTTCATTTCACATAGAATCTGCTGATTGCTTCAAGGGTTTTAATGGGATTTGCTGTGATAACAGATTTTTCATCACACCTGAGCAGTGCTGAGAGCACCTAAACACCAAGGTTTACATAAAAATGAAGTTTAGCCTATTTACCCACCCCAGTGTCCGTGGTGAAATTGTGTTCTGCTTCTCTAAAGTTCTCTAAGTCCACACCTACAGGGTGGTGTATGCATCTTCATTCTAATTGCTATCAGACTTTTACTTTGATTACTTAGCTCAAACTTACCCAAACCCAAGGTTATTCAGTTCCACTTTAAATTAAGTGATTGAGATAAAGAATTAATTGCAATATAATTAGATACTTATAGTCAGTTAAATACTAATTGAAGGCCATACTTGAAACTAAATGCTTCTGATTTTTTCTAATGCAAAGGCAAACAAAAGTTTTAAAAAGTCTACCAGGCTTGTCATTATTATTAAGCAGCTACTTTGTACATTTCTCTGTGATCTTTCAAGAAAGAACTTTTTTTTAGTCTTTTCTCACAGAAAATATCTACTCATTGAGCACCGCTGACTTAAACAACAGGTATCTTCAAGTTACAAGAATTGCCTCTAAGGAAAGTACTTCCCCTGAAGAACTTTATGAAAATTACACAGTATTATGATAATGAACCTGAAAGAAGAAAGTGCAGTCAAGGTCTTCCAAGAAATAACTATACACTATGTAATTTTCTCAGTGGAGCCTAACTGCTTCACTTTCTTAACCAAGCAGATGCACATAAGCACATGAATGACTTAAAATGGCAGGAAGGTAGCTTTAGACAAGATACTACAAAGAAATTCTTCCCTGTGAGGGTGGGCAGGCCCTGACACAGGGTGCCCAGAGCAGCTGTGGCTGTCCCTGGATCCCTGGAAATGTCCAAGGCCAGGCTGGATGGGGCTTGGAGCCACCTGGGATAGTTGAAGAAAGTCCCTGCCCATGGCAGGGGTGGCACTGCATGAGCTTTCAAATCCCTTCCAACCAAGGGCATTCTATGATTCTGTGAAAGAAAGGCAAAATATATTTACTGTATTAAAGAGTAATCACTCATGAAGTTAGTCAAAATAATGAAGTTATGTACCAAGTGTACCTCTGGCAGCATTTGCCTTTTTCATGTGTCAAAAACAATGTAAAACCATGCCATTCTCTTTGGTTTTAAGCCTGTGTAACAAGGAAGCATAAAGTTATTATACATAATCCTTAAGACGTTTTTGTTTCAATAACTCTTCACAGGCAGCTATCAATGTATTTTTAACAACACCTGCAAAGATGCTGTTACCTTTTTTTAATGGGGAAACTGAGAATTGAAACAAGTTTTATTCAACGGACTAAGCATACAGTCATTGAGAACAAAATGATTCTGAGAATTAATCTAGCATATTATTCACTAATTTACTTAATCACATTTGAGTGAAAGGACACTCTAGATTTATTGGTTTATTGTGGTCCACAAACCAACAACATATTTACACTCATAAGTCCTTGTTATTTCTCTTGTCTCTTTTGGAATTGAAAGCCCTTATTCACATTGCAGAATGCAGATTGGTGCCAGGGCAGATCTCATCTGGGTCACAGGAATGAAGTCCACAGCTCTGCTACAGAGTTAATTGCCTGCTGCATCTGGTATTTCTGATCTAAATCAAAACCAGTCTGATTTCAGGCATCTCAACCTTCATTTTGTGCACATTATCAAGGCCATACTCAGCAGAAGGCACATAGATTTGGGGTTTGGATTTCAACTTGGTTCTGACCCGATATAAATCCATAAGCTTTTAACAAAAAAAGGGTGCCCACATCCATCAAATGGAGTGAGAACCTGGATCAATCAGGCATCAGTGGCTTGCTGTGTGTCTGTCCCTGCCAGCCATGGGCAGTGGGGTGTCAGAATTCCCAAAATCACAGCTTAATCATCACATGGGGGAAGGACAGGAAACCTACACTCTGCTGGCACTGAGGGCCTCCTGCTAGCAAGGCAACAATCTGCTCGTGCCAAAGATGAGGATGATCAAATTGGGAGGCAAAAAAAGAGGACTTTCCAGGAAGCACTGCTGGGCAATATTCAATAACAGCTCCAAAGTCAGAAAAAACTCCAAATATCTTTGGCCATCCAGGGGGTTGAGAAAGTGAACAATAACGTGATAGAGAACTTCACAGGCTAGGAAGTTTTTTATCAAAAATACCTCTCCACCCCTTCCCAGATAACTTTCAGCACCAGACTGCAATTAAGTTCTAAAGCCTTATTCTATTTCCCCACTCATAAAAGATGTAAGCATACCATTTGTCTAAAAAAAAAAAAAATCCAAATTATTCTTTTTCCACATCAGTAGTGTTCAAGTACTAAAAAAAATTCTGACTGCAAGGTAGTAAATTTTTTCCCCAGATATGTCCCCAGAAATCAAATTAATAAAATTTCTATTAGCATATTTTCATAGTACCTCTCCAACCATAGAAAGACAAGAGACAAAGCATAATGGAGCAAACATAATGCAAAATTTTTCACAGCACATTACTTACAAGTTTTTAAAAGCAAAGAACAATGAAATTGGCTTTTGCCCTCTTCCCTCCTGAAATAACCAAAACCAGAGACACCTGAAAATTGTACAGATCCAGATGGAGAGAGAAAATAAACAAACACGGCAAAACAGACATTAAAAATCTTCCTATTTTTATATTCCCAGAATTGGAGTTGTTGGGTGGTGCCTTGCAGCACCATTTTAAAAGCAAGGCACTCCCAAAAACCATGGTGTGGACTCCTCCATGCTCCTGACAAATGAACAATTACCCCCAGGATGATTTTGTTCCAGATCACTACATCTGCACACACACAGGAGTCCAAGCTGACTGAAAAACTGCATTGGGAAATCCCAGGGTCAGTTCCAGATTTTACTCAGTCCTTGTTCAATCAAGCTTCCAACAGCCTTTCAAAAATAAAGCTCAGGTCTTTAGGATCTGGTTCTGGCTGGGACCTAAATTTAAATCCTGAAGCCACCAAGATTCACCACAGTCACCTCAAGAATCAGAAAAACTCTGCTTCATTCGTGTCTCGTCCCTGGAGCTGGGTTTGGGGATCCCTATAAAGAACTCAAAGCACCCCCTACTCTCTTAGAGTTTTTACACTCAACTGGAAACAAAACTAGGAACATCCATCTCAGCTTCAAGTTGCCCTTTTCCCTTCCTTCAGTGGAAAATTGGAGCAAAAACCCTGTAACCCTTCCCTTCATTTTGTAAGATAAAAACAAGAAGTTGCACAGGTGGCCACAATCTGCAGAAAAACTGAGTCCCAGGCCAAGAAGTCAGACAAAAAAAGGTGACAACAGTGCAAATGCAGCCCCCTTTGCTCTGGAGGAGATCTGAACCTTCCTCAGAGTTTCAAAGGGACTGAAAAAAATCTCCAGGAGATCAAAGAGGCCAACAAAAGTCCTCTCCTGACCTTTGCAGGCTTCTAGAAGACATCTGAAGCATGAGGTTTATTCAGTACAGGTTATGATGAAACAGATTAAATGAGGAAATGAAGAAGAAGAGCTGATTGATGATCTGACTTAAGTGGCACAATCAGCTTGCAGTGGCTGAACTATTCCAGAGCTCAGTTTATTACAACAGACTCTGACTTAATAACCACACTTTGAACATGCACAAAAAAGATTAAAACATCCTCTTTTTTCCTTCAATTAAATCAAGTAAGGAGCATCAGAGTCAGTGGTTTTGAATTTTTTTTCCCCTTGAGGCATATCTTGATGGAAATCTAAGACTTGAAGGTTGCACTAAATTAAACAGGTTGAAATTTCCCACTACCTTGAAAACTAGCCAGTTCATCTCAGCCTCTGTTTGCACTCTAGACTGAAATCTGGAGTTGCAAGAGGTGAGGATGACAGGAAGGAACAAATGCTGCTGCCTTTTTCCCCTTCCATGTGACCTAAGGGATTGCAGGGTCATGGGGTGTGGAACAAACCAAAAAACCCCAAAAGGACAATGGCATTTTCCCAAAAATTGAGTTGAAGCATTCATCGCTGGGCAAACACAATAAAGAAGGGCTGAGGATGGAGAGAGTTAAGGAGAAAAAAGTACTATTTCTCTCTGAAAATTGAACCTCAAAACCCTACCACAGTCAATGCTGTAGCAGTGATCAAGCTGACCAAAATGCAGATTAATAAACCACATGCTTCATCCTAGAATCCTTAAGGGAGGAACATTAAGCTATTAAATCCATTAATTAGTTCATGATTGATGAAATTTAACTGTTCCTCATAAGACAGGAATTGGGGGGGATAAAAGCTCTGTTGGTCCTTACATAGTGCTGCAATAACTTCTTGTGATTTAAATTTCCTGCACTTGGCTAAAATCAAAGGTTCATCCAGCCACACACAGAATAAATACTCATTTCAAGATTTCAAAAGGAAAAAAAGCTTAAAGTGAGGAATCAGCTTGTTCAATGACAGTTTCCTTATGTGAAAAAGGAGATCCACTACCAGCTACGTGCTCTTACAGCAAAAATACATCCATCTCTACAAAAAGGAATTCAAATTCACTGACAATAAGCAACTTTAAGGTGAGGAGGAAGAAAAAAGGAAATTAGTTCAGTGTGACTTTAGAAGCTGGCAAACATTATGCTCTTGTTCTGTCCACCAAGACCATTTTAATATCTCACTGACATTTGCCTACCCAAACATTTTCTATAGCTGACATTTTCTCAAACACCACGAACCTTACCTTGGTGGAGACACAGTTTCTCTGGCAGGATTGTAATAGGATGACACAGCTGTTGCCATTTACAGATATAAATACAATTGACTGTTATAAAGGAGTTGAAGCTCTCCTGAGCATGCAGAAAGAAAAGGTTTTTTTTAAAAAAAACCCAGTAATTCCTTTTCAGAGGAACTTTCAATTTGAAGCATTTGTCACACTCCTACTTCAAACACACAATGCAGAGCTAAGGCACAGTAAGGAAATAGCATCTAATCCTTCTATGACTTACTCAGAAATGCAAATAGACTTAACAAGGGGTTTTAACAAAGCAAAAAATGTGATTAAAATACATTTCCTGGTTCGTGAACTTCAGTTAAAAAAGCACACTAAAAACTGAAAAGCCAAACTGTTCACAAGTTAAAACACTGCACTCCCTCAAGGACTTCCTTCTCCAAAATCTTTCTACAGTCCCAGAGCTTTGTGGTCAGTTCTAAAAGTCTCTGAAGTAGATCAAAAGACCCCCTAGACTTGCAACTACTCCAAAAAACTGTGGGCCACGTGCAAGGGGATTTTTTTCAATCCTGGGCTCTGTGCATGGACAGAGAAGACAAACTTCACCCTCAGGAGCTTTAACAGAGATACAGAGAAAGCAGGTAAAAGCCACCTAAAGATCAGGGCTATGACATGAAGTTTTTCTTGGAGAAGGTTCCAGAGGAACTTTCTGATCTCACAGCCACATGATTCCTTCCAATACTACACCTCTTCTAGCTGACCAGGTTGTTTCCAGAATATAGAATAACTCTCACCCACTTCAATACAAATTGCATCTCATTTTCAGCTCAGATTTAAGGGAAGACTTCTGTAGAGTCTTTGTGCAGCCCCAAAGAGATTCCAAAACCAAACTGGAGCTGGGCAGCAAACAAAGTGAAAATTAAAGCAAAGAGCAAGAATTTCAGTTAAATTAGAAATGATACATAGTACCTAGATGCACATATTGTGGTAATAGCTTCAGAAGCTCTGAAATTATTTTTAATTCAACCAGAATTACTCAGTTTTTCCTCATATTCTGTCTTCTGCTTTTTTTCATGTTCTTTTCCAGTAGTGAAAAGGAAGTTAAAGTAACTAATTTATAGGGCAGTGTGGGGAAAAGAGATTCTCTTCAGAGAAGGTAACAACCACAGAAATTACATTTTCATAGATTTGGAGAAAACACGAACAGCTACTTCCTCTTCAAAACCTGCACAGACCCTGCTCTTGAGGTGAGAAAGCTGAGATCTTTCCCTTAAGTTTTGGAGCCACCTCTTTGTATCAAACACCTTTTATGTCAAAGAGCATAAATTGTCAGGCTGGAAACACCCAGCAGACTCCTCCTCTATTCCTTGTCCTCGTTGTCCCTGCCAATGCCACAAGGGATATCTGATTCTGAGACAGCAAATTTAGATCTTAGAGGATGTCACTGAAGAGAGGGATGTCAGCAAAAGAGATTTTTCTTTGTGCTCAGAGAAACTTACAGGTCTTCAAGCTCAACATCCCAGAACCACACAATGTCAATTTTCTAGAAAGTTGCTTTTTAACCTTCTTCCTAGGAGGAGAAAGGAAGGGGAAAAAAAGAGAAGCTCTTTTTCAGGTAAAAAACAATGAGTGGTCAAGCAGAAAGATGGTGAAACAAGAGCAATTAAAGCCAAAGGAATGTTAAGAAATCTTCATAATAAGCATTTTAAAATGTAAAATCTGGTAAGTAACATATTTGGAAACCATTGATCAGCTCTGTTACAGACTATCTTACCATTAGATGCAGAAAATTGTTTATCTGATGACATTATAATACTAGAGATAGCAGAAAAAAATATATAAGGATTTAAATCTAAAATCTCTCTTACCATTCTAAGTAATGTTGCTTATTTTCATTTCAAAAGGCACATACCAAGTAGCTCTGGCTTTCTTGTATTACAGAAGACACCAAGCTCACACATTTTTAGCACATGAAGTAGAAATAATATCTTAACATACAGCTACTGAAATTTATCCCTTTCTTTAAAAAAATAAAAATCCCAAACTCTTTTTTCTATGTAATTCAGTATTTAGAACAGCATTTTCAGCATTTATTCACTAGGCTACTTATTCAGAGCAGACCTCACATACACATATGCTTTCTCACATCACACCTACAGTCTGTGTAAAGCTTTTGTTCCCCAAAAATTACAGAAAAAGATGAAAGGCGATATTTAACTTGCAAAAATAAATCACACCACTCTGAAGAAAATCCCCTTTGCTGTGTGCATGTGTTCCAGAGCAATGCCAGGCTTACATGAAACTGCCCAAATAGTCTGGGCTTTGCACTGATCCCTGCCATGCCCTGACTGACACAAGCAGCCCAGAGCTGAGTCCTTGTGGTGCTCAATGCCACAAGGATAACAGTGCCCACACTGCAGCCCTCTGGCACAGGAGCAGGGTGAGACAGCAAGAGGAGAGCACAGACACATGAAATTATTCTCACATTCTGAGAGACTGGAGAGAAAATCCAGAATGTGACAGGCACACCTGCTAAGCTGTCCTAAAAAATCAGAGCAACAACAACGCTTCAGATAAATCTTCCTCAACTCTTTCACCCTGTGCCTCAATTCTGACACCTCTTCATACTCAGTGCCTGCTGGGGTTCCAACTAATCCTTCACACTCCACTTGCTGTTTATAGACACTGCAACTGGAGCTCCAGTGAGCTGGCACCTCCACTATCAACTTCCCTTCTTTTTTGGTTGGTTCAGCTGATTGTACAGAGGGTAAATCATTCCAGACTGAAATCAGGTACACACGCACAAAGTTCTCCTTCCCAGTATTTGAGACATTTACACATGATGAACCTTTGCTCAGCAAACCTGCTTTTCTGTCAGAAACTCTTGTTTTACAGCAAATTAAATGCAGCTCTGGAATTTCAAGTCCCAAAAAAGTACCAAAAGTCCCAAAAGATCAAAGCTGCCCCATCGTGTGGTAGGGTGATACACACATTGCCATGATCAAGTAGGCACAACCCACTCATTACTTTCCCCTCCCCAATTAATTTATTTTCCTTAGGGATAAAACACATTTCTTTCATTCCCTGTATTTCAGAACAGAATGTGGAACACAGCAAAAGCTAAAGACAGATTAAAATTACAACACTGTCTGGAAAACAAAACTGTCAGTGCACGGTGCAACATACACTGAAGAATGTACAAAAGACATTGGAAGAACTACAAAACATTTTTGTCATGTTCTTGAGGTTTTTAGGTTTTCCATTGGCAAAAGCAACGCATCTCAGTCATCAAAAGGAGAAATCAATTGGCATTTATGCAATAGATATGTAACTTTTCATTTTTTTAAACCAACAATGCATACAAAATGTAAAAAAAGGTCCTACATTCAAAATGTAGTTCAATGATCAAGATACAGAGTGATAACACCACTTTTTGCATGAAATCTCTGAATCCTGGATGTATCAAGTGGACAATAAAGAAAAACATTCTGCATTTGTGAAATTTCAGTTATTGTCCCTTACCTTCTTGGAGTTCTCAGTTTCATCTTATCTGCTCAATACTAACACTATTTAATTTAGATTTCTCAAAGGTCCACTTATTCAAAACTCCACTAGTGGTGTACTGTTTATTCCTGTACATAGTCCCTTTTCACTTGATGAAAATAAATGTGCAGTAGATATACTCTAGAAACAAACATTCATTATAGAAAATATCACCATTAGAATTTTTAGCTTTGTTATTAACGATACATTTCTTCAGGGAGTCTTTTGTAAGAGAAGCCCACTGTGCCACTGTCAGCAATTATGCAAATGAAAAATGAAATATCAAAGTCCCAAGTGATACTCAGGGAGTTAAAAGGTTTGGGCAGCAGTGGGAGTTAAAAAATAAAGTTCCTCACTGTCTACCAATGTCAGACTTTAGGGAGGACAAAAAAATGCAGACCAAAGTCCACAGGACCCATGGGGAGTCAAGGGTGATTTCTCTTTGAACCTCTTCTTTCTTTCACTAATAAAATGTTTAATAATATATTATTCCTATGATTTGGTCAAATAAGAGATGTGTTCCTCTGATGCTTTTCTTGCTGCATCCTATGAACACAAGTCACAGGATTCCCTGTCTTCTCTGGAATGCAAGCCAGGGAGTATTTCCACACTGAGTAGCCTTCCACATGGTGGCAGCTCTTTCCATTAGGTAATGCAACAGCAGTGACCAGGTTATAAAGAATAAAAAACCAAAAATTAGATAAGGGATCTTGTTAGTCTGGGCTGGACACACTACCAGCTCATGCCCTTAAGTGGGAAGCATTCCAGACTGGTATTTTATTAATAATTTGTTGTCATTAAGCAACTCTTCTGAGTTCAGGTCACCCAGTTCAGAGCACAGTGAAAAGTGAACACAGATTTGCTGGCAGACTGAAAGACTAAGGAAGAGAAGGACAAGGTCAAATGAAGATACATTCATCAAATATCCACATGCAAAAAATCTGAATTGTTACATTAACTGCACCTTCCTATCAGGAGGGCATAACAGACAAGGTCAGCCTTTGTCTAACTGGGCAATTGTCCTAACAATTTTATCTTGTATACAGAAACAAAACACAGCACCAGAAAGTTACACAAATGTAAAATAATGTGCTCAAAAAGCTTTTGACCAGTAGGGAGTTAGATTATAGAAGGATGACCTTATTCATAGTAAATATTAAAAGCAACAAGAACAAACGTCTTCAACCCTTCCCAAAGACTACCTGAACTCCAAGGAAGAAGTCCTGCAATCCCCAGTCACTTATAAATGATGACCTGATCATCTGACAAAAGATTCCCCTCAAATAATGCAGAGGTTTGGGTGATGATGGTACTGCTTACCCAGATCTCACATTTGTGGGCACCAAAAAACTTCCAAATTATTCTGCTGTGACAAAGCTACATTTCTTATGCTTGTTTCTGCATTAAAGACCTGACTTTAGTCAATTTAAGAATGTGTAAAGTCTCATTTCACTCAAAAAGCATACTGTAGAAATTACACTATTTTAACAGTCCATAACAGAACCCCACCACTAAATTCCCCAGCTTAGCAATGAAACACTTGCCAGACAAATTTAAGGCATTTGCAGGAAAAAATAGTGGAGGAAAAAGGGGGAAAAAAGATTAATGAACAGGTAGAAATTGTGGCATCAGAACTCCAGAACAATGAGGAGGAGATAATTTTATTTAATCAAGAGAGCTCTTTGGTGTGACACAGGATAGGGAGGACTTGTGCACTGACAGTAATTGTTTTACCCCCATTTAATGTCAGGGTGGAAAAAAAAAAATGAAGTCATGGACAATATAACACTACATCAGATAATTTACAGACTTGATAAGGTCCTTGACAGCAGCCAGGCCTTTAATATCTTATAGCATTCTTATTGCAACACATGCATTGAATGGATGTTAAAAAATTAAAGGTATAGAAAATGTAGCAAAACATTACAAATACAGAAGAATAAAGGCTAAGATAATCTTAAATAATTACTTCCTTGAGCATACCAGAGATATTTTAAATTGACCCTGCAAAAAAAGCCAAATAAATTTGTGATAATGCCAATTCAAAATTAGCAGAGAATTTAAAAAATGAGAACATAAGTAGCATTTCATGGTTGGGTTTGTTTTTTTCAGATCCCAGTTTAAGTAACAGAACTTAAAATTTTAAAAATAACAAAGTTTTAACTCATTTTCAATCTACCTTTCTCACGGCTATCAAACCTCTCACACACACACCAAGGAAGATCAAGTAGGAGCATAAGCAGTAACTTTCACCCATTTACCTGAAATCTGAAACAAATTCTCCTCCTTGTGCCCTATCTACAAGTATTCCTAAAAATATTTCTACAAGTGTCAGGGATTTCCTAACCAAGTTATGTTGAGAACAGTTACAGCCTTTCACCAAATGAGGACCAGGTAGAGCAGCCCAGTGAGAAAACCTCAGGAGAAAACCATGATTTTCTCCTGTCTGATAAAACAAGAGTCACCTTATCTAAGGGGTAGAAAGAAGCTCTATAAACACTTTGCTCAAAATATTAAAAAGGTAGGGGAAGGGAGGTGAGGGTGAAAGTAGAGAAGGAAAAAATTACAGAAAAGAAAATGAACTTATTCCCAGAACTAGAAATCATTCTGTATGATGTACTCCCGCTATATTTTTAACCTTGACACTTTCATTAGTCTGTGACATATATTAACTAAGGATGAACAGCAGAGCATGACATGATTAAATACTTAGCAATGCAGCATTAAACTCATTAGGTTATACCTCCACTTCCAGCAATACCACCCTCTGCAAGAACAACACCGACAGAAATGAATGACATTGACAAAAATGAACATATTTTCCAGCATTTCTCAATTCATCAAACCTGAGCTTTAACCCCCATGTTCAACATCAACGGAGCAACATCACTTCACTATAGCAAGGGTAGGTGAGGCTATGCAGCCTGTGCTGTAAAAATGAAGATACATTCATCAAAAATCCACATGCAAACAATCTGAATTCTCTGTTGCATAAACTACACCTTCCCATCATGAAGGCATAACAGAACACATTAACATGGATTAATGAAACACTTGGCAGATGGGCACTGCTGCCAGGGACACCACCACCACATGCCATTTCCATGCCATTCCCAATGTTTTCAAGCCATGATTCTTTCTCTCTTGTCTGTTGCATGAAGTAATAATACCTTTTCAAAGCCACAAAAATGTGGAACATCACATTTCCTGCTATAGCATCAAATCAGATAGAACACATTCAGCCTTCCTCTCTTAGCTGCAGCCAAAAGGAAAAGAAGGTATAGATAAAGAAACAGCTCTTTCCCATTTACTTTTCCAACTCTAGTACAAACATTCTTCTGTGTGCTGCATGTACAGGCACCATCAAACTTGTCTTAATGAAGTCACCTGGAGAACAATTACATTGTCTTCTCTAATGTCAAATGGAACTACAGTAGAACAGCCTTGTGGCACTAAGAGAACTCCTTCACAGTCCAAACAACATTGGAGGACTGAAGACTACAAAAAATTAATTACTTTTGGTAAGTGGCTCTTTGGTGGACATTATTTGTATGAGTAAGAAGAAAAAACAGCATATTTTCTTTTATCATTTGGGACTTTGTTTATTTCAAAAGGAACCCTTGACTGATTTCTCCAGAGTTCTCCATTATTCTTTTAAAATTCCCAATCGTCCTGTCACCCGTTACATTTGCTATTTCATAATTATATTTGGCTGTTAAGATCAGTAAATTCATGCTGCCAGATCTCTTGGTCACAGTAATAAAAACCCCAAGTTTTGTTTCCTTTCTCCAAGAAGTACAGAAGTGGAAAAGAAGGCTTTTAAGGTGTGTCAGGGTGCAAAAGAGAAAAGGAAGGCTTTGGAGATATTTTATTGAATGAGAACTTTTTTCAATCTGTATTTTAAAAAAGGAATTGCAGAAGAAAACCATTTTACAATAACTGCACGCTTTGATTCTGACTGTATTCTTTCTTCTTGCACATGATGTCTTTCTAAAAGATGTGAGTAAAATCTCGTTCACTCTTTACCATAATATGCTTGCTTTATGTACACCAGCTTCCTAATGAGCTGGCACATTAGTCAAATGCAATCAAGGTAATAACCTAATTCAGGTTTAAAATATTATCAAGATGTTTTACAAATTGGCTCAGTATTTAGCTATTCAACATACATTTACAAAGTTCCTTTCGTGTTGAGAATAGCAAGGCACTGTAGAAAAAGTGGGGAAAAAGGAAGCAGCAACAAAAGCAGAGACTTCACAGCTCTGCCAGGCTGCCTGCAACACCTGACATTGGTTGTGTACTCTTCTGGCTTTTCAACTCATCCACAAAACTGCCGATCAAATATCCTGGGCAGAGAATTCCAAGGCCTAGGGAATAGATGAAAAGGGCTCCAGCACCTGACATCTTCAATTTGCATTTGGAGATGATTAATAAATGACAATCTATTAAATACATGGCACGGGATGACGTGGAGGAAATGAAAGTTTAGCTCAGCCGGACTGAGGTTATGGAAGATCTCTGAGATTAGAAGTAAAATGTGAAGTGAAAAATTAAGCAGAAAGCAATATATTTAGGCAGTGACTGGAACATGCTCCTCAGCTGGGAATTAACCAGAGGCACTAATATGTTTGGTCCTCAAACTATTAAAAAACCTGCTCATTCCTAAGAGAAATCATTTATCCTTTCACGTACACTGAATAAATCCCCTCAACCTTGGAAACAGCAGCTACCTAACTGCCTGTGAAATCCATTGTTGTCCCCTTCAGCCTCCCAGGGCAAAGTGCACGAAGTGCAGCAAAGATCTACTGTTAAGATCATCAGCTGCCACTCTTAATTACTGAAGGTGTATGGAGAAAAACAACTCCCTTTTTTCAGAAATGGCCCATGAGGTTCAGATTTAGGCACATTCAAAGCAAAAAGTCAGCCCTCTACTTAAGAATCTGAGTTGTTTTCTGGAAATGAACGCTCCTTGTAAAGCCAGATCAGTTACACACATCCAGCCACTCTGATTCAACACCTCTGACACCTCATTTCAAGCAAGGCCATCAGGGGCTAAGTTCAGTGTCCCCCATAAGTGACACTGGGGGAAAGGCACCCAAGTTTCACTCTGACACCAGAGCCAAGCTAATGTCAGTATTATCCTCCTCAGCACTCTCTTCATGTCACAGGCATGATTTTCCACTTTATTTCTAACTACAGGATGTAATAGACACCAGACTGAAAAAAAAAAAAAATTAAGTTACTCTGCTAATTTACTCATGACATTGTGAGAAAGGACAACTTTAGAGTCCTGACCAAATACAACCTATCTCTTGTTTTAATCACAGAGACCATAAACACCTCGTTTAGAAATAAGATATTTAAGACAAGCAAACAATTTCAGAACTCCTGAAGATTGAATTTTATGTCTGCTAAGTACCTTGTTGAGCAGAAAACCAAATGTTGCAGCATGCTGAGACA
Organism: Passerina amoena; assembly: GCA_013401095.1. Taxonomy (NCBI): domain Eukaryota; kingdom Metazoa; phylum Chordata; class Aves; order Passeriformes; family Cardinalidae; genus Passerina; species Passerina amoena. Next base: position 655,510 of record WBNP01004818.1, read on the forward strand.
AATAATATACCTGCACACATACCACTGGCATGAAGAGAAATAGTTATTCACTGCCATCATTGCAACCTCAAATCTCACAGACACCTTTCTTTTCCACAGCATTCTTCAAGGAGATTTTTACAATCTTTAATGAAGCTACCAAAAAAATGGGTTTTTCTTTGATTTTAGGAGATCAAAATTTTACTTTTCCATATTTTTTTCCTGTTCCTCTTCTTTTACTCTGCTTCCTGTTTCATATAAAATTATTTCATCCTCTGACTTTTGCAAGCAATATAAATGCTAAATTGAAAATATTCATGTTAAACTGTGAACATTTGCAAAGACATATGGCTGTCACAGAACAGCACTAAAATATCCAGGGATTGGGTCAATATCCACAAATCCCATCAATGACTGCCATTGATCCATGGATTCTTTTGGAGCAGAGATCCTCAGACTTGTTAAATTCCTGGTTTCATTCTAATGCTTCTCACACCGTGTATTTAGCATTAGCATTGCCTCCAGGGGAACTGCACTTTGCAATGCCTTCCAACTCATGAAGCACTTTGAAGCTTCAGTAAAAATTATGGGTTTATAACAAAATAATTGGTCACAAAAAGAAGCAGAGCATTGGAAAAATAGGAAATTTAAATTTAAACATTAAAAGTTTTATCTCCAGAACTGAAGTTTAATAGAACAAATAATCCTCCTACCCAAGCAGGGAAAGTGATTACAATAGATTTTATGGAACGTCCCATAATAATGTTTCAACTAACTTGATTTTTGTTTTGTTACCAGTAAATATGATGTATCAAAAATGCAGAATATATCTGGCTAGTAAAAATCAGAGTAGTGCTCTCTTTTGTTTCACTTTTGTCTTAGAATTTTAGCACTAAAAGGCAAAGCTTAAGCAAAAATACTTCTGTGCTTTTAGAGGTCTACAGGTGCAGAAAAGTGCCCTTGTTAATTTTCAGATGTATCAACCTTTTGATCTGGTTCTCTTGTGCTGATGTCTCTCTTCAAATCTAGTTCTAATATAGAGGGAAATAAATTACACCCGAAGCTTTTTCACCAAGGAAAGGGATTTCAGGGCCCTGTGGGAAAGGGAAGAATACTAAAATATCCTTGCAAAGTTTTAAGGTATTCCTTGACACTACACCAAGATATTCACATTAATATTACTTGTGCTATGCATATTTCCTTTCAAGACCCTGTACTAAATCTTGGCTGTAGAGGGTCAACACTGACTTGAAATTTTGGGAAAACATTCTGCATTTCTGTAAGAACATGGAAATGTATTTGATAAAATTTACCATCACCCTAGCTTTTAAAGATATGAAAGGTTAAATTTCTCCCAGAAACATCAATTGGCAATTAAGTTTAAAAGACCAAGATTCCAAGTGCCTAAATATTAGAAATTAGGCTCAAAACCATGACTTTGGAAGCATCCATTCCCAATAGAAGATGCTGCATTCTTTTACTCCTGTTTTTAATTATGTATTGCACCTGAATGCCCCCCTTGAAGATATTGGCTGAGTGTTGCCAAAGCCCTCAGAATAACTGCACTGACCCTCTTAGGAGTGCACACAATTTCTAAGTCAGGTACCAGATTTACAGTCCAGCATTAACTGCAATATTTCAGCTCAGCAGCAGCTGAATTTCATACAAAGAATGACTGGACTGTCCAGGTGACTCAAAGTGCTATAAAATTACCTGCTTTAAACATTTAGTCACTCTCCAAGACTAGAAGCCTTATCTGACTTCACATACAGTAGAATGTACGTATAATGAATGAAGTTTTAGATGACCCATTATCACATCATTAACGTGACACTTGCTAGGTGTACTCTAAATCCCCTTTTTTTTGTAAATAACACTATCGTGGGATGGTGGGATGAGTAAGTACCTACTAAACCAGTCTAAATTATCAGCTTGCTAATTAATTATCAGCTGCTCAATGTTTCTGTTCTGTTTACAGTGAGTCATATACGTTCCTGTCTCACACCTTGTTCCTATATGAATAATGCATCACTCCAGCACATCAATCCACGAGGCAGCCTTTTTAGCATTGCCAAAACTGGTTTTTTTTTGTTCTAGTTTTTTGTTAATGGTGGTTTTGGGCTGTTATTTTGGAGCCAGGACTCATAGCTATTCCTAAATGGGAAACAAGCACCTCCACAGATACTCATAGGACTTCATATTCAGGAATGTGATGTGATACTAAGTTTTAATCCTTTTTTCAGTGGCATTCACCTAACCCAAGAGATATTACTTAAGTCAGTGTAAAACATTCTTACTCTGGAGGACGTGGGGAAAAATTTGGGTAAAAACCAGAAATATCTGCCAAAAAGAAACTCCTTTTGTCACACAGTATCTTCCTCCCCATCTACCTACCCAACTCAACAAAATCCCTATCCAATGAACTGTGTATGCACCAGGTTTTTGTGAAGTGCAAGAAAAAAACCCCAAAGTTCATACCCTGTTCTAACTACTGGTTAATCCTATGGCACTCCAATAGCCACTAATTTTAGCAGCTCTGCTCCCAAAAACTTCCAGGATTGCCAAAGAGTTGCCAGTGGGAGGAGACTCTTCTCCACCATTCCTGTCACAGAAGTTGGATCTGTTTTGGTGCTGAGAACCTGACTGGGCCACAGCAGGTTTGCAATGAAACCTTGCTCCATTCCACCCTTTTAGGCTGTTTCTTTCATGCTATTTACTACCTACACCTGTTTTTGAGAATTATCCATCCCTGGCACGACCAGGGATAAACCCACAGCTCCCAAGGAGTTCAGAGCTGAAATCCATCACTGTCCAAAACCCACTGACCCTAAAGGTACCTTACAGTATTTTCTGCACAGCCAAACATAACAGGGCTGAGCCCAAGACAAATGTGTGTCCACATTCAACCTGCTGACAGAGCAGCTCAGGCAGTGTCAGGAAGGCTCCAGGATTCATGGATGCTGACAGCCACCACACACCCAGCTGCAGTGGATGGCATTTGACAAATTCCAGAGGTCTCAGTCATGGGAAAGGATCTCTTTAGAGCAAGCTAACTCATTCTCAACTGAAAGCAACACACCAGGGCTGTGCCACTGTGCAGTACAGCACTGAATTTACTTGTAACACGTTGGGGAACCTTGATCCCAAAACAGAAGATGAACAAAAAAAAAAACAAACAACACAGGATGTTGTTTTACCTTTATAAATAATGTGGGATTTGTGCAAAAAACCCTACACACAAAAAACCCTGGAAATTGTTATTCTTCCAGCTGCAAATAGAGGGAAGTAATGAAAAATGCCTCTAAACTTTACATCCATATACCATAAGGGCTAACCACTTTCTGAAGTTGCAAAACACCTACTTATTGAGAATTACATGCAGTTTCAGTTCTAAATTCAAATTACTGCGCAATCGGAACTCACGTGCATTCAGAATTAATATTCTCATACAAAAAGCAAACCCAAAAAAAAAGGCACTACTCAACCAAAACCCAAAGGAGTACACCAAGATGAGGCCACAATGACAGCTTT
>WBNP01004818.1:673737-687966 GCA_013401095.1 Passerina amoena
TTTTTAGAGTAGATAGAAAAAACTTCCTTGCATGTTTTAGGACCATTCATACTAAAAAAAACCCATTCATTAAGAAAACGTGAAAAAGCTATTTGGAATTTCACTTTTTTTCAATTTACATTACTTTAATTGTGAAGTTGGCAAGAGGATTCAATATTATATGATCAAGAAGACAAATCACACAGGAGCATAAACAGAATAGCTGAAGACTCTTTGTGAGGCTGACAAATGTCTGTCATGCTATTTTTAATAATCAACAAATGCATTAAGCTGTAACAACAGATAAAGTGCAATAAGAGAGAGAAGAAATAGCTGAATAAATAGCTGACACAGTTTCACAGAAACTGAAGGAAATACCAAATTCATTCATCCAGGAATAATTCAGGTCCCAGAAGTGGAAGTGGCTAAGCCAGAGGACATTTCAGGGGTTGGAGCCCCTCTCCATAGCCTAAGAGAATTTGTTTTCTTCAGCCTGAAGAAAAGGCCCTGAGGAAGCCTTGTCTGGAGAAGGCTTCAAGCAGCCTGGACTATTGGAAAGTGGAAGGTTGGGCTTAAATGGTTTTTAAAAGCACCTTCCAAGTCAAGCCTTTCTACACCTCTATGATGCACATGGCATGCCTGAAGAAACAAGTTGAAGCTGGAACAGACAGGCCAAAGAATATAATTTCTGCATCACATTCAGGTTTTAAAGGTGTTTATGCACATGATACCAATACATCTCCACACCTCCCCAGATGCATGGCATAAGGCTACACCTTTGGGGGAAAAGTGACCCTTTTGCTTAAACTCATTGGTCCAACTTAATTGACAAATACAAACTATTGCATTCAGAGCCTGCTATCACTGAGGCAGCTTTTCTGAGTACAAGAGCAGCAGGCTTGTTGGCATCTTACTGCTGATTTCCCCTCTTCTAAAGCAGATGCTGAGTATTCACCATGCTTACCAACCTACCCAAAGCGCGCATGATATCAGCAAGGGAGGGATGTCCAGAGAAGCCCTGTACTGAGCTTTGTGCCATCCCAGGCCTTTAGCCTGGTTAGTCTGGAGGGCAGCAACTCCCAGCTTTATGTGATATACTGCTTGAGTCAGAAGGCATCAGAAAGAGCAGTAAGAGGTGAATGGATCCCCCTGTGAACACTGTTTGCTGGTGTTCCTTTACGCTCGAGGACACTTGTGTCAAAGGTTGTGACTAAAGCCACCTTGCTGGTTTAGACAACATCATAAAAGAGGAAAAAACAAACAAGTTGGGAATTCTACGGCAGCTCTATATTGCTTTTCATTGTTCCTAAGCAATCTGTCTGAATAAAAAGGCATTGCATTGAAACTGCAACAGAAAAAAAGGCAGAGAAAACAAAGAATGAATCTCCAAAGATAGATACAGTGCATTGTCATAGTCTAGACAGCTTTGATCCAGCTAAGGCTGCTGAGTGATAATCCCTAAGAGGCACTTGTTTAATATTCAAGACAAATAAGCAGGGTGACTAGAGAGTATTTAAAAAAAAAAAAAAAAAAAAACTTGAAGATGAGAATGCCTCCCTGGGGATAACTGCCAGGATTCATACATCTCCGAAATCTCTGAACGGTAAAGAGTAAAAGAAATCTTCCATAAACTTCTTATATCTAGGATGACACCTGTAGTTCATTTGGGTTTGTCTAATTAAAATATCAATTAGGCTCTGCAGTCCTATCAGCTTTCTGAAACACTTTAATCATAATACAAGCCATGCTGTGTTCCAAGTTGCTGTGCTTTATAAGATACGTATTCTTTGGGTTTTGCCTTTCCATATCCACTTTTTTTAATACCCTGGCATCAATTCCAACCACATATCACCTCCCAGAGTGCTCTAAATGGAGAAAGAGGTGACCTTTGGGTACTCTGGGAGAACTGTCCTTTTAAAGCTAATCAGTTTGCTCTATCACTCACAGGATTACCACCTGGAAACTCCATGAACTGAAGGTGGCACGATCGTGCCCTGGTCACCAGGCTTGCTCATCAGAAACAAAGAGAGTGTGATATGCCAGGGGACTGCAGACTGCAAGAATAGAAGTTATCAGATAGCTGACAATGAAACAAGATGGTTGAGTCTGAAAGAAGAAAAGTAAGTTATATCTCAAACTGAGAGACATTGACAGCTTTGATACACTTTTCATTTGCTTCAGAGAAAAAATAATGCTCCATTTTCATAGGAAGGGACTGAATTAGTAAGGAAACACACTTGTCTAAGGAATTGTAATATTTTACACTCATCTTCCCCAATTTATATAGGAATTAATCTACAGCTTATTGTCATCTTTCCATCCTTACAGAGCTCAATTTGGCCTACTTGCTGTGCCAGGGTTCCCTGGTAGGAAATACAAAGCTAACCCACTGCAAACTGTCACTTCTGAGTCACTCACTACAGATACAGCTGGCCCAGGCTCCACATATCACTCACAGGACATCATCCTGAAATTCCATTTCAGGAAGCCCCTGCAGGGTGTAACCTGCACCAGTTTGATTCATCTGCTGTCCTTATTCCATCCTTTCATTAAGTCTTCCAGCCTGGTTTCAACAGATTCAGAATCACAGAATGGTTTGGGTTGGAGGAGACCTTAGAGACCATCCAGTTCCAACACCACACCATTTCCAGTCCCTCTAGGGTGCCACCCACCAGATCAGGCTGCCCAGGGCTTCACCTAACCTGGCCTTGAGCACATCCAGGGTGTGTCCCATCCAGAGTGATGGGACACCCACAGCTTCTCTGGCCAGCCTGTTGCAGTGCCCCACCACTCTGAGTGAAGTATCTATTCCTAACCTCTAAATCTCCCCTCTTTTAGTTTGGAACTATTCCCCTTTGCCCTTATCTACTCATGTGAAAAGCCACTTTCCCCATTTTTTATAATCCCCAAGGCCTTTTATCCACTAGAACCACCAAGTCTTTCTGCACAGGGCTGCTCCCACTAAGTTCTGCTCACAGTCTGTACTCATATCTAGGATTGCTGCCAATTTTGGGGCAGTGGGCTCTGTTTTGCAGGGAATATCATTGTACTTGCTCAGATTCTATGCATTTTACCAGCAACTTCTGCCAGACTTCCAAGTGTTAAGAGAAATGAGAAAAATAAACAAAACAAAGGCAACAATAAAAACAGATTCACAGCTTGATCTGACAGTGAGAGGAAAAAATATTTTCCCAGATGGAACTGGTATCTTCTCTCAGAAGCCCAGCTCTACTCCAAATCAAGGTGCTGAAGAAGACAGAGCACTCTCCTGCATCAAGCATCATACTGGTTTAAAAATTTATAAGTGCACCACTGTCACAGAACCCTCTACAATAAACCACTGCACTGTTTCACAAGACTTTTAAATGAAGTACTCAGACATACACAGTCACCATGGCTGACTCTACAAGGGCAAAGGAGAGAAGAGCCTCAGCAAAAGCTTCCTCTTCCACACACAAGTTGGCTGTGGAAACAGGATGAGGGCAACCAGGCTGTTCATGCAGGGGGCTGTACTTTATTCCTCAGCCAACTCATGTAACAGTCTCAGCTGTTAGCAGCTCTTCTATTTTTCTTGTTTGCCCTTGTGCTGGCACCTGTGTGAAGAGCTTATAGAAACATCAGGGTAAATCCACCTGTATCCTGTGTTCTGAAATTTGCCATACGTTTCTTTTCAGATGTTTTATGGCACCCAGACATCCCTACAGATGGTTTTGTAGTACTCTCAGAAAGAACAAATTCCAAAAGAGGCAGGAGGTTTCCAAGAGCCCTCAGCAGCATACGTGTGCTTCACACATCATACTCAAGTGTGCTAAACTGAAAGAACATGGAACATTTTTCAGGCAAAAAATCTATTACTTCCTAGAGCAAAGAGCCTATGTGTAGATAGTGATATAGGTGCAGTTCAAATTCACTTTTTCTGAGGTATTTCACACCTTTAATAAGCTTTGTAAAGTAACACTGAAAAATACGTTTTTCTTCAGAAGACCTGCACCATGATATCAGATAAAAGCATTCTGTGAACCACATCCCTGTCTCTTCATTATACAGTTCTCTCCATTACAGCCAAAGTTCTCAACAAATAGAAGCTGTGCCTATTATCCAAATTTAATGTGAACATTCTTCACAGCTCTGTACATAACAGAAATGCAACAGAATCTATTCAAGTGATTATATGATAAAAGAATGGGTTTGCTAAAATGTAGGCCAACAAGTCTCCCATTCTGTGCCAATTTTCAGGACTATTCCACAACCTGACATTTTCTGAACTCACTGTCAGTGTTAACTGCAGGCTATGATGCTGGCCAGGAGCAGCATCTGCCACTTAATAAGGTACTGTAAGTGTAAGGATGAGTCTATTCATTACTTTATTCCCCAAATCTTCACCTCCATCTAACTTGTACCACCGCACTGCCATACCATCACAACTCCAGTACTCCTTCCATCCCTCAAGGGCAAAAGAATGAAAGGACTGATTTAGAAAAGATACCTCTTCTGAGATCCTTGCTGAATGTGTGTAGCAAAGCTGGGCTGCTCCATGCCAATCTACAGTGAGAGAACTCCAGTTTCCATCCTCACAGTCTTGTAAAGCTTTCCTTTTAGCTCCAGCAAACTGGGGCAAGGCTACAGCATATGTCTCAGCTTGCTTTTCTAAGTCCTGCTGTATAAAATATACTACAGGATTTTAAATAAAAAAATTGCTCCTTCAGGTTTTGGGGTTTACATTGCAATGTATGATTTATTAACTTGTCCTCTTAGCAGCTTTCTGTACTGGGAATCTAAGCCAGGGGATATACCTGCTCAGCCTCCCACAAAGAAGGAAATGTAAGCATGCAGAGATTAACACTGTTCATTTTGCTTCTATATTAAACTTTCCATCACTGATTGTGCCCTAATTGTGCCCTGATTTTCAAAGTCATTAATTTATCACTGTTAAAAAAAATATTTGGGGAGAAAGGAAAATTTGCAGTAGCCTGAAGTTGCTGATTTAGGGGTGAAGGAAAAAAGGGAACTCTGGTGTTCCACTTTACCAGCTGTTTAAGCTTTCACCCTACTAAAGCACCACTTTACCAACACTTTCAATGTTAATGGTGTACAACTTTTCTACTCAGCTTTTCTCTTCAAAGCTCCCTAAGCCTAGGCTGTAAGCCAATGCTTTCTCTTGGTGCATTCTTGAAAACACTCATGTTTTTACCACGTCAGGTTCCCCTCTCTTTTAAGATCAATGTGAGCTGCATTTTCATTCTCTCAAAAGAAGCTCCTTTTATAGTGGAGAAGATCCAAGCACTGCAGGTGCACCAAGTAATACTGAGGGCTTTAGCAGTAGCCCAGGGCTTAAAAGCCTCTGTCTCTCTCTGACCTACTTTTCCCTCAACATGGAGTTTTTTGAGTCAGTAAGACCCCAAAGACTCACCTGAGTGAAAAGGAAAAGCCTGGTTAAGGCAGGTAATTCGTGCAAAGCCAGGCGCAAAACCGATGCTATGCAAGGAGGAAAAAAAGACAACAAAAAAACCCAAAAAACCCACAACAAAATGGACAAACCCCAAGCCAAACACACACACTGCACACCTAACATGTGGCTGTCACACAGAATTCACAACCCAATCAAGTGTCCAGCAAGTGACAGTGACATGGCCGGTCCCAGGACATCACCACCACTCCCTTTGTCCATCATGACAATCGCCCTGTATTGCTTTTTACCCCAATCACCATAAAATCAGCAAGTTCTGGGTACTTGTTAAATAACTCTCCACTAGAAAAATAAGATTTGATTGATTTCTGAGCTGTGTAATGTGGGGTTGATAGGGGCACATTAAATGAAGTATAATAAAATGAAGTATAATGTTTCCAGATTCATCCAGCTCTGAAAGTTAAAATAGTGCCAAGTATAAATAGAACTGTATCATTCTGAGTTTCTTTTGCATTTTGCTCATTCCTTTGATTTGAAAAGCTGCTACAATTCATTATCTTGGCAGAAGGCAATACTCTAAGGATGAAACAAGTACTGATTTGAGGTGAGCTAAATCAGGATGGAAATATTTTACAACAGGAGAGCTGCAAGGAGCAAAAAAAAGAGTAATTCTGCTATTAAAAAGTTATTGCCAAAACCAATAACCTTTATGGAGTCATCATGCCTTTGATTTAACACAGCACAGAACTGAGGCTTCAGTCTGAGGTACCAGTGCAATACTTAACAAAGACAAATGATGCTTTGCATGAGAAGAGGCTTCTCTTATTACTTCACACATCAGCAGTCTAAACTTTTTCCAGTTCCTTTGGTTTATTAATTTCAAAGATAATGACATTTAGGGGCCACAGTTCTCACAGGTGTAGGTATGTTTGCTGAATTCTGTAGACCTGGAGGATTTAAAACAACAGAAAGCCAATTCTTCCTGTTTGCCTAAAAAACCTTAACTCCTTTGAGAATGGCAGATGAATGGTGCCAGCGCTGTGCCCTTATGTTCTTAGCATAAAATGCAAACACAATCTTTTAATATTTGTCATACATACAGCTAAGTGAATTAGCATTGCAGTGCTAGATTACTTTTTCTTGAATACAAGAAAAGGTCAGAAGAATTCTTCTTATTGTACTACTTGATCTTTAATGAATAGATATTTTGTTCCTCTGAGGATCTAGCCCTAGGCTTTGACGAGAATGGAAACATGCACCATTTGCTGTCTGAGATAAATACTTAACATTTAATTGGTATTAATTGATATCATGCCAATAATAAAAAACAAAATCACACTCTTCATTGAGAGAGCTGCGAATGCTCAGTGTGCTTTGCATTTGACCTCTATCTTCATAATTAGAAAGGATTAGAGCTGTGGCAACCAAAGTACCATTTTTTTGGCAACACTAACATACTGCTGGCTTTTCATTGCTGTCTGTTACAGCATTACAGAAAGTCAGTTAAGTTATTAAATTACTTTCTCCATCATAATAAGTCCTATTCCCACTGCATTGCTTTCTGCCTTTATTAATTGCCACATTTATATGGGCTGTACCTCAGTGGAAATCAGGCAGGCCAGAGGATCAGCAAGAAGAGGAAAGACCTGTTATGATGAATATGAGAGCTCTTAGAAAATCAGAAACAAAAAGGGACCTAGATTTATTAATTTATTTTTATCTTCAAAGCTACTGTCTCCTTCAATCTTCATAGCCAATAAAGAAAAATCAATTACTCACCAGGCAGCCACTCACAAAAATGAATAACACTAAAGAATTTTCCTTTATAACTCTTTTATAACCCCCTATAATTTTTTTCCCCAAACCTGTAGACTTCCTGGTACTACTGTACATTAAAAGACTGTCTCACTTTGAAATCTATGACCTCCACTGGGGGTTGGTGACATTTACAGGGTCGCCACCACAAAAAACAAGGTACTAACTCCTGTCATTTCAGACAATGAGGAGGTACTCATCTACCATGTGCCAGTCCTCATTTACAAAGCAGCTGGCAGTGAAAAGAGTGGCTCAAATTGATTAATAGCTACCTGTCAGCAGCATGCTCTGCCTACACTGGCTGCACCTCTGAGCTCCTAAATATTCCATAGAAACCCACATTGGAACCACTTAGCCATTCTGCTACCTCTACATCAACCACACAGATGGTAAAAAAGATTCTGGAGATGACTGCCAAGAGACTGCTGAAAGTGCCCCAACAGTGGTGGAAAAACCCTACTAACTCCACGTAGATTGGCACGAGAAGCACACCAGGCTGACAGCTTTGCAGAGCTAGCCCACAAAACAGGGAGGGCAACAGCTGTGCCATCCTCTCCATCCTGCCCCATCAGCTCCTTTTGCTGCTGACCTGGAGGGACCACAGCAGAAGCCAAGAAACATTGCACTTGTTTTGGCATCTCTGATGAGGCTGCTAGTAAGGGTGCCAATTAGCACCAGGTTTCACCATATTTGTAAGGTGGAAAGGTGTTTACTCAGAACTGGGTAGAGACCACCAAATTAATTTTACACAGAGCATTCAGCCACCGGGTGGTAACAACTTCCAACTGATAATGATTTGGCTGGCTTTGAATCCTAGAGGTAAAATAGGAAAGGCTGCCTGTCCCACTGGTCCTTTGACATACCCTGACCTCCACTAAAATTTTATAATGAGGAATGAAGGCTGTACAGCTGTTGGGCACACCAGGACATGAGGAAGATAGCTGTTCTCATACTACTTTGCTTTTCAAACTCGCTTAGGGCTACATAATGTGCCACATTTGAAAGAACCACTATGAACAGGTTGCAATTTCAGAGCAAAAGTAAAATCCCTTGTTTGTGTAGACCACAAGGACAGCCTTCTGTCAGCAATGATTTGTAGTGCTTTGACATTCATTTTGCACTGTTTCAGTACCAGGAGAATCTGCTGGACTAATGCTTCCTGCCCAAGGCCATGAGGGGCCCATTTTGTTCTATTGAACAAGAAAAACATCTCCAAATAGTTCCTATCCCAAATGTGCAAATAGCACAGAGACACACTTAAAAGAATTTTATCTTACAGTTGAGAGTCTACCCAAATTTTAAGGGAACAAATACCACTATAACCACTCTTACATCTGGAGTACAAGTATCATGAACTTGTTAAAAAAAAAAAAAGCATTCTAAAATCTGCCCTTTAAAACCATGATCAATTCCTTATTAGGCACTACAGCCAAGGGGTCCTCTTTGACTCCAAGAAAATAATCTAACTTCTCACAAATATCTTCAGTGATGTTGTGTTTTATAGCCCTCTCAGACACCAGGCCACCAGAACTGTATATGAGGCACTACAAAATTGCCTGCTACTGTGTTTAACATCCCTTTTACCCAGGTTTTCTTCACAGTGAGCCTATTTGTGGGCCTTTTATTTTTCTGACAAGGACATTCAAACCACTTTAAAAATGACTGGGAAGCAGTATAAAGTATTTCAGCTCACATTGGAGGAGGGATTAGTAGAGCAATTTGTCCAGCTGAAGCGTAATGAGCTGCATTTTTGAGTCTGGAATTTGTAGACCTAATCTACATTAAAATCTGCATTGAGAAGCTCCGCAGGCAAATACCATCCTTCAATTTTCATAAGGTTAAAAGAAAAAAAAATTGTCCCGTACTTTATTTCATTTACCCACCCTACAACCTTGCAAATGCACCTGAACTTTAGTTTAGTAGCTTGAGTAAGGACATTCTTTCCTTCAAAGGCCCAGATGACAAAGGAAGGGAGTGAGAAGGAAACACATCCCCTCCCTAAAATAAACTTTCATGAACTTGGCTTCCACAAGTAAAGCATATGAACACCACTATTATGGGGGGGGAAGGTGTGCTGGTGGAAAACAAAACAAGAAGTTCAGAAAATCCAAATGTAATCTTCCAATCATAGAAATTCACTGGGACTACCTGAGATGGGGTTCATGGTGAGTAAGGTTAAAGAGGAAATAAGGAAGCTGACATAGCGCAGATAGTGCTGAATCTAGAGTCTAATTTTAATAAAATGTATTAGTCAAATTAATGAGATTTAAGACAGTCATTTAAATTCAAGAACAGAAATGTAATAGCAGATGCTCAATGAACTCCATTGTTGAAATGAGTTTGTGTGAAAGAGATGAGAGAAAAGTGTGAAAAGTGTTCTGTATCATAGAGGTAACTTCTGACCTATTCAGCAAGAAACCAGAAAATTTGCATGTGTGAGGACACAGGTGAAAAATACAAATATACAGGCCTGCAGCTGTAATAGAAAGGAACATGAAAGGAAATGCCTTATCTTTCCCACAGACCTAACAAGCTCCTCAGTTTGATATTTACAGGGGGCAAAACAGCAGGAGTCACAGAGCAGGGTGAGCACACTGCAACCTAAAGGTTACCACTCCTAAAGGCTGAGAAAGAACATTCAAAGCTGTTGGGGGAGGTTTTTATTTTGAACCTTTGTGTGCTTATACTACACTAACCACTATTACTCAAGTCCTGGTTTTATTATCAAGCCTTCTGATCCCATAGGCCTCTAAAAAAAATACAGAAACAAAGGTGGTCCTAATTGTCTTTACATTTCATCCCTACCAAATTCCAGTAAAGCAAAAACTCCTGTAGCAACCAAGCCTTGCCCTTGTACTGGATCCTTTTTTCAGTAGGATTGTCTTTGAGATTAGTAAGGATACTTTAATAGTAAGAAAATAAATAACATCTGGGGGTGCTGGGACAGATTATCCCACAGCTAGTGACAAGCACACGTTGGAGAGATGGAGATGCTAAATTTTATGCGGAAATTGTCCCAAACCCCTAACCAGTTAGGAAAATTGTGGTTTCATTGGGAAATAAGTCAGCTAACATGTTAAAGAAAAAGCCTAAGAAAACAAAAACATCACAAAAATCCATTTAGTAAGAAAGAGTGTCGCAAAACCAGCAGAATTCCTCCCAGAAAAAAACTGAAAATTTGAGTTGCAGTACACACAATAACTCCTCCTTTTTCTTCCCTAACTTGTATTCTTCCTTCTGCCAGCTATATGGGGGGTTTTAATCAGTAACTTAATTGAATCTTCTATAATATTACCACACTCCATGCTAATTTTGCAAGGCCACAGCTCTATCAAGGGCTGTGTGCAGTTATCACTGCCATCATTTGAGTTTATCCAGCCTACAGCATTAATAATAGAGATAAACTTAACCAAGAGCCATAATTCCTTCATCCACTGCACTAAAGCAAATGGTGTTTACAGTTTGTCTGGAGCATTAATACAGCAAAAATGTCAAGTGCAGAGTTTTCTTCCAATCTAAACAACAGGAAAAATAAAAAGCCTTCTATTTTTAATTACTCTTTTGTATCTGATTTAAAAACAGAGCTGGAAATCCTTCTGGAAACAGCATCAGCCTAATAAAACAACCAAACACACTTAACAGCCACTGTCTTCAATCCATCTCATTGTATCCAAACCAGCCTCTCCACCATTTTTCACTTGTACTTCGAATATCAAAATAGTCCACTGATGAAAGAGAATTTATCCAGTTATTATAAACAAAGTAGCTTTAACTTCCTTTAGATTTCCACTAACAAGATATGAAATGACACTTCCTGGACACATCACCAGCACAATAGGGCCTCTATTGATTTTCAGATCATGTTCTTGAGCCTGAGATGATTCTCCTGTGGATTCTGCTTCCCAGCAGGAAAAAAATTGCCTTTTCTATGTTTGAATTCAATCTACTAATGCATCCCTTGCTGCAGACAGGGTCTTTTTTCTTCTTTCCCTCTGTAGTTGATGTGTCTACACCTTGCTGGCATGGGGTCCTAATGGATCCCAGGGTTAGAGGTCAAGGTACAGAAACCAAAAACTAAATTGCTCAGCTTGGGAATCAATAAAAAAGAGGCTGTTAATCTCTCTGAGGGCAAAATGTGCAACCAATGAGGCGTGATAAGTGTGTTCAACCTTATGCCAAAGCTATAAATAGAGTATCAAATCCAAAAGAAGTTCCACACCTAAACAAAGTTAATATTATTGTTCAGCTGGCATTAATGCCATCAGGCAATGCCATTAATGCCATCACAGCTGGCAGAACAGATACTGCTCCTCTTCTGTCATTAGGAAGGTTTCCCTGGTGCAATGCTGACATCATCTCTTTGCCATATGATTTAAAAGGCTAAGAGACATTCAAGTTACTTCTGAGGTGAGGTTCACAGATCAGGATAAATTAACTTGGGTCATATGTCTGCATTTAGCTGCAATTACAAATTCAATCTGGAAAAAAAACACCAAACCAAACTACAAACTCTTGGAGATGGCAGGAAGAAGTTTGCATAGCCTTCACTCAAATTTGAAAGTACAGGAAATTAGCTTTGTATTGTGCACCTTATGGCTTGCAGGAAAGGATGAACTTGAAGAAACATTTCAAGTCTGCAACATCAAAATAGCTGTAAAAAATACAACACCTGATATCTTGTACCACCCAGCACAGAGTAATATGGTCCTTAACAGGCAACAGTTACAGAGCTTAGATCACTGGAAGATGAAAAAGGGGAAAGTTAAAAAGGCATAAAATAATTGCATAGCTCAATATTTACTGATCTATCTTTGTAGCAGACAAAATAGAGCCGTGTGACAGTTCTGACAGGAGCTAACTCAGTCACAAAATGAGGAAGTCACTTGACAGCTAAAGAAACACGTTCTGATAACAGACACCACACACACGCTGAAAACAAAGCTCTCAGCTGTGAGCCCTACAACATCCACCCATCTGTAAATTCACTCCTCTGTGCAAGGGTGTAGGACAACACCTACACCTGGGCCAGGAGGTTGAACCAACCTTCATTCCCATAAAGAATGTTTAAAGATATGTTTAAAGAATGTTTAAAGCTGTTAAAAGACATGGCATGCACACAGTCAACACAAAGCCCATATTTCTGGGTCTTGGTCTCCAATTCCTCTGGCACATTGCAGCCCCAGATGATGTACATGGTCCCCTTTACCAACTGGAGGACAAGATCTGCTACAGCATCAATCATCATCTGCTACAGTCAGCTGTCACAGGCTTAATTCTGGGGGGATAAAAGGAAGATCACATCCACATGGACACCCAGGGACAGTTTACAAGCATTCACATAAATGAACTGACAGCTCTTTCAGTTATCTCAGTGTTTAATGACACCAAAATTCACATCTGTACACATTGTTGTTTTTCACAGAACATTTAAAACAATACACAACTAACAGTGACCAAAACATCAGGCTTTATCTCTATGGTTTGCATCCCTACTTGCATTTTTAGAGAGAGCAAGAAATTAGAAGGACTCAATTTAGCAATTTGACAGACAGATGTCAAGAATGCTTTGTGCACATTCCTGCCTCCCCGGCAAGTTTGGCAAAAGAGATGGTTACAAACCATCCAGCAAGAAAAGCCAACCATGCCCTCACCTGCTTTTCTTACTTCAATTATCACTGTCACCAAGATGAGGAAGAAATCTAGCTCAAGGCCTCATCATCCAGTTTCTACCTTTCTACACCTGACCAGTTCTGCTTCCAAGCATCCCATCTACTCAAAGGTAAATGCAAATGCAGCAGGTCACAAAAAAAAAAACAACAAAAAAAACCACCCAACAAGTCCTGAACTAATTTATATGAGACTGATTTTTTTATTTTCCTAGTGGAGCACAAGCTTCTTGCCAATTTTGTTGAGAAGCACTGAGTTTCTTAAAATATCATCGCCTTGAACTTGCCTTCCTTATAAACATGTGAATGTGGTGCACTGGTCTCTACATGGAATTCAGTGATTTGTAAAGCCTTTAGATACCTCAGCCCTCCACCCATCATTAGTAGTCCTCGACCACCTGCCAAACCTTCCATGGTATAAAAGGGCATCCCTGAAAGGTATCTGGCTCTGGAGAGGTAACTTTGACCTCTTCAAAGACCTGCTTAGAGGAATGCTGTGCTTTAGGGCTCCAGAAGAGAAGGGAGTCCAAGAGGACTGGTCCTGGAAACAGAAGACACAGAGAAAGTGGAATTTCTGCACACCTTGTTTTGCCCCAGTATTTGCTGCTGAGGGTGGCCCTCAGCAATCCCAGACTTAAGAGGCAGGAGAAGAAAGCTGGACAAAAGAGTCTTTTCACAAAACCACATTTTCAGTAATTCAGTTCAAGTCTACTGTATTATTAGCATCAGATGATTAATTAACCATATCCATACATTGTATATTATCGACTCTTACTAGGAGATCTATGACCTGCTGGAGGGGGTATTTGCCATTCAGCTCAGCTGGCAAAACACCTGCTGAGCAGAGACAATCCCAGCTTTGGCTGGGACAGTGTAGGGAACGTGCACACAGCAGGAACCCTGCAACAATGACTCGGTCAATTGATTCCATCTGAGCTGTGACCAGCAGGTGTCTTTGCAGCATTCTTTGAACAGCTCTCCGTGAAGCCCAGTGATTCACAGGAGCTGGATCCACATCACTTTGGCCATGCATCTGCTGTCAGGATTTTCTAATGCAAGATGCAAGCATTTTGAGCTCTCAGAAGTAAGCAGCTCCCCACGTGCTTCAAATCCAGGTATCTCCTCGGGAGATCTCTCAAAAAATTAACAAAATCAAAGACAAGAGGAATGTACTCATTTGAGTTGGCTTTGATGAAGCAAATGAAACCCAGTTTGATTTGTGGCTTCTCCTCCCTGTTTAACAAGTGAAGGATCAGAGGAGTGCTGTCATCGCAGCCAATTCTTGCTGCAAATTGTCACTGGGCATCTGAAAAACCAGACTGGATTCTGTTCTTTCAAAGAAGCAAAATACTGATATACTTC